>JAMKCH010062931.1:0-12832 GCA_023653785.1 Ophioderma brevispina
AACAAGATACATACTTTTGCAAACATGAAACCCATATCAAGTAAGATTTAATTAACATGCCTTAAATCCAAGATGGTCACTAATATGGCCATTGTCACTATCAATAGCCAACACTGGATTTTTTTCCTTAACATAATACATGTATAAATGAAGCAACTATAAACTTTTGGACACAAAAAAAACCATTCTATAATTTAAGTTTTGTGAACATCAATAGCCAAAACTGACGATATTTCACATATATCTACACATATATCTCCTTATTTTACGTTATTTGCATTAGGAAATTTGAATATATTAAATAAATGAAGCAACAAGATAAACACTTTTGGACACAAACTCTTTTTATCATTTAGGTATTGTAAATATGATTGAAAAACAAAATGACTAATAGTATGGTCATTTTAGATTTGAAGCATTTTACATTTAACAAAATTGGTAAAAGTATATATCTTGCGTATGTACAAATATATTGGAGTCTTATTCACGTGTTTATCAAAATTTCCAATGTTCGCTCGTATATTATCAAAAATTAAGTTTTATATTAGCTGGTATCTAGCTTTTTATTCATATTAGTAAAAAAATTAAATGGTAGAATGAGTTTCTTGTGTCAAAGAGTGTATCTATAGTTGCTTCATTTGTATTTATATTCAAATTTCCGAATGCGTATTTATAATGTAGGTATGAAAAATCGCCATTTTTTGCTATTGATTTTTGCTAGTGCTTAGCCAAATTAGCTGCCATCTTAATTTTGAAGTATGTTTTATGGTAAATGTGAGTTCATTTGGATCCAAAGGATGCATCGAAGTGTTTATTTTGTTAATAAAAATATGATGACATGGATCTATGTGAAAATCATTTTAGATTTTACTATTATCAGTATACTTACGGTGGCCGCCATCTTGGATTCAAAGAATGTTAGCAAAACAAAATAGTTGGAATTTGTTTCTTCTGTCTTCAAATATGAAATATAATGTTACTGCCCCATAAATTTAATAATTCCAGGTAGTTTGTCTTAAATTACCAGTTTGTAGCTGTTAATAACGCTTTTGGCGGCCATATTGGCCGCCATCTTGGATGTGAAGGTTGTTAACCAAAAAAATGTCAGATGTGGGTTCCTAGTACCACCAGATATACATACACCCATGAATCTGAATCCTATTTTCATCTTGATTAGTGTTGATGTAGCGTTTATATTCATAACATAGCTTTTTGGCGGCCATTTTGGGCGCCATCTTGCATACCAGGTACACGTATGTTTTTAATGTGACTGCCATATATTTTAAGCTGTTTTTGAACTCTTTGGTATTGAAAATGTGGGTATTGTCGTCAAGTTGGACCTCATTTGCGTTTAACTACCAATTATAAAGAATTTGTGCTTTGGGCGGGCCATTTGGGATTTGACACCCTAAAAACGTTTGAAAAAAATTCCAAGCTATTTTCCAATAAGTTCAACTCAAGATAAGAATCAATTGAATTTTGCGTTTAACAGAAAAAAACACAACTCTGTATTTAATACATACCAGCCTACACTATTGTTTATTATGAGGTATAATTTTCAAGGCAGAATTCCATACCAAGGATAACGTAATAAACTAACATATTGAGCATTATTCCTTTAGTTTCAATTAGCTACTCAAACTATAAACTAACCTTCGTAGCAAATAAAAATTGCTTTACTTAGGGTTTGGGTGGTAACACCCCGAGAAATTCATTATTAAAGAATAGATATATTCGATTTGGTACCAGTTGATAGAATAGCTTTTGGTCCTCCGTTTTCTATAGAACAAATCCGACTAGCCAATGATTCGTGTTATTGCTTTTCGATGTATACTAGTAGAGTTCGAATGGAGTAAGACGTGGGGTATTACACGCTCCGCCTCCCCGGCACAATACCGGTATCACCTGATAAAATACAGGTCATATGACTTGACGCGCGGCAATACAAAACACAGCCAAAACGTGGTGTGCAATAGTGTATACGTATTGGATATTCAAATAACCATTAGTATGGCAGATAATGATAAGTTGTGACAGAATATTAGCAGAGGTTGGACGACTCCACCAAACTCAGAACTGAAATGTTGTAGTGGAAAAATGAACTACGCCATGGTAGTGAAAACGGAGAAAGTCCGCGAGTAACGCGCACACAGCTGAGTTAACTGAACGACTAAGTCTTAAAGGTAAACAATCTAGCAGACGAAAGCTCAGTGAACAATTATAGCCAGTCAAAATAGAATGAATGCTGCCTAACCCAACACTAATTGGAACAGAATCAATTCCAAACAGAATTTATTTGAGAATAGCTTTAAAAAACATATCACAAGTCCTACTAAAATCAAAGGAGTGGAACATATATTTTTAAGGGGGCGTAAGGTTTATACAGGGGTCAAAATATGAAAGTATCAAAACGCTTCTAAAAGTTGCCAACGTGTTCGTTACACTTCCAGGTTAAAAAAGGTATAGTTTGCCATACTGCACTGTTGTCAGTTCATAGTTATGAGTCAAAATAGGTTCAAGGTCACATGGGGGTAAATTTTTCAGATATATCCGTTCGTTATAAAAATGGTTTCAAATTGTTTCGTCCTCATAATGTGTACAGAAACTCGGAAATATACTGTTCACCATCTATAATAATTCCTTGCATGTGCTCTGGGGGCTAAAGGGTCTATGGGAGGTCACTAGTCAGAGCTCTGTAATTCTTATAAAGACAGTTCAAACAAAGAATCTATTTTACATTTTACTTTTATCTAGTGGGAACAAATTTAATTCACGTTTACACCAGGCCGATCAAATCGGACCATTCTATGATTTTACCCCAGGATGACCTTGAACTGTTATGAAGCCTATTGTACTAAAACTATAACGCGTACATAGGGCAAACTATTAGCGCTTTTTTTAAACTTATGAGTAGCCCAAATTGGTATAACATCATTTAAATCAATTCGAACAATTCTATTTTTAAACCACCTGTACAAACGTTTGCCCCCTTATTTCTATACGTTCCACTAGGTTGATTTTGGTAGACTTTTTAATATATTGTTTTTGGACTATTTCAGAGTATATTAACACTCAAAAGTGTTTCTGTTGCATTTGTGTGGGGTCAAATCATCCTTTATGGACTATAAGAAATGATTTCGAAAAAGAAACTTTGGAATAAAATTCATAGTCTACAAATCTAAAATAATGTGTTAATTTTTAAACAGCGCGACATTTCCACGTAAACGTGCTCAAGGCGCTGTGCATGCGGCAACCATGAAAGGGGCTCAGCACATCAAGAAACCATACATTCCAAAATGATTTATGGCAACGCTCGATTTAGAACAGAGGAACGGAAGTACCCGAAAACCTGCGGAACGAGTATGGATCGAGAAACAATTCACATAAAGCCACAGAGAAAGAGCCCCAACTGAGAATCAAACCCAAAAACCCGGGACCTCATTGTGAAAGGCGAGGGAATATACGCTGCGCCACCTCGTCCCCCTAAACCTAAACCAATTTTTACTGGTATCCCGGGAGACGAAAGTCGGACACAGAAACTGTACTACGCCAGTTCTGGAAAAACAATGTGGTACCCGCAATGGCGGGTTAATGAGATCATCTTGCGGACATTCATCGTCTGGGAAGGAAACGCCCAGACAGATCCAGAAACAATAACTAACAAAATTTTGTTTGAGGAGTGACCGGGACTACATGCTTCGAAGGGGAAAAAATCCTCAAAGATGGGTATAAAGCCACAAAAAATTCCCAAGGCCCAAATCCAATACAACTGTACACCGTTTTGAACATTGTGCCACCTCAACTGATTGATTCCGTAACTGAATTGTGGCCACAGTTCAAAAAAGCGGCTACCCTACGGTCAACAGGATACATTTTCGCGTGATTGACTACAACAATCATCACTTATTCGTGAATGGTCAGAAATATATACCAGGGACCAACATAATAACGGAACTGGACTTCGGCCTATTGATCATACCCCTGACAACTAGACTCAGCTTCCAGTCCGCCTGATATAATATCAGTCCTGATGAGCTTAAGGGTCTATTCGCTCATGGCGAAAGAGGACCTCCAGACGAAAATCTCAATATTTATACAATGCTGCAATACTACTTGCACCAAACTGTGTCAATCTTCTGTATTCCTCTCATTCCTTTGTATCTAAGTAAAATCGGCACGGAATAGTACACATTTTACAAATTTTGTGGAACGCAAACTCCAAGTCGAATGATCAAACGTGTTGTTGCCACTGATCTCTGACCCACTGGATAGGCCTATCGCCGCTCGAACGTGATGAACCGAAATTGCACGGCGGCCCTTTTGCTCTAACCCAAGAATCCGGTCGTGCACGTACAAAGTAATAGGGAAACTACGGAAAAGGGACAGAATTAGGGGATTAATTACGCGTATGTCAAGGTTTGTCCAATTATATTGGTTTGATTTTCGAGTAGGGGTGGGTAAATCCAACAAAATAGATTCAAATGTTTTAAAAAGGTCTTTATGCATATTTTCATGTTTTCAGCCACAGACACACTAAGTTCATCTCATCAGTAAGTGCTTTGACTACTAAGTACTACTTGTAGGCACAGATATATAGATATTATTCTTCTCCTCCAAGATTTTTTCCAGCTTTAACTAACCCCCCCCCCCAGCAATTGACTGGTAGCTCTAAATGTGGACGGGGGTACCCCGGGGGAGGGGAGAGAAGTAGCATCTCGTATCTCTTTTTATTTACAACAGCTTTAAGAGATTTCGGGGCGGCACGTTCTATTTTAAAAAATATTATCTTAAGATATTTTGGCATATAATTCCTGGGGGGGGGGTTCTTGAATTTTGGGCGGGGACCAATGCTCGTTCCAAAAAAGAGCGACTATAACTTTAAGTTGGGACACCTTTAGGGGGTATAAAATTCACAACTAATGAAGTTCTATAGGGGGTATCACAAATTCCGTTGTGATTGTGACTGGTTTAAAATGATAAAATAGGAAAATGTAACCTAAACATATCAGCAAAATAAACCCCGAGTGTGTAATTTTTCTTGCAGTAGAGCAACAAGTGTAACGTTTTTGTATATTGGCGCATGGCTACACTGAAAATAGTAATTAGTCAAAAAGTTTCTTTTTGACTAATTAAAATATAAGTCATGCACATTTTTTTTTGTAGAATCCACAAATATTGCTAAAAGTGTTTGAATTAAAAAGAAATGTTTTTTAAAGGTTTTTGGATTAAATTTCATAAATTGCAACTAGTTTCTACAATTTTAAAAATTAGGACTTTTTAATCAACAATTCGTCAAAGACTAATTGCAAATGACCAATGTGTACTTAAATTCCGTCATTTTTGTGGCTTGACAACTATTTCTAGTCATTTGGTGAGTCTAAAGTCTCTTTACGTATTCAATTAACCATTTGACAATTAAAATAGTCATTAAAGCGACCTGAGGAGATTTCCAGAATAAGCGCCCCATTTTCCTCGAACACCGTTTTTTTTAGCATCTTTTGGAATGCTTACCAATGTAATTAGATCACACCTGATGAAGGAAATAAGAAGAGCCCGAATAATACGCCGTCTTATGTAATAAGATGAGGAATTTATCTGTCGTCCACGACAGAAAGTCAAAGCATGGTTTTCTATGGGGAACGATTACGATAGCAGGCGAGTTCAAAACAATGTTTGCGGTTTTCTTTTGCATCTGTTTGTCCAATAAACCTTTGAAACGTTCTCGGTAGGTGGTCTACAACCGATCTAGTGAAATTTGAGAGAAATTCGTATCCTAAGAAATCTCCTCCTGTCACTTTAATTTGTCATTTTAAAGTGTAAATTTAGAGGTAATGAAAATATTTTGTAATCATGAAAAATAGTTTAAAATATGGGAAGGATATCTTCCAGCACAGCAAACATGTTTCCACCATTGAAGTATATTATGAATGATAAAACAACTGATTTGCATGACTATTTTTTAATTAGTCAAATAAGACACTTTTTTGACTAATTAATATTCTCAGTGTATTTTAAAGAAGGTATTTTAGTCACGTATTGAGAAAAGGTCCCACAAGGGGGATTATTTTACTTAAAATTGGTCCCCTTATTAAAAAAAAAAAAAACTGCAAAATAGTATAATTCACCAAAAATGGCTCCGTTGGACTCCGTTAGGGGTTAGTTTCACTGAAAATTGTTTGCTAGGACTATCGGGGTCAAGTTCAGAACCCCTGAGGATGAGCATGCCCCTCCCCCCCCCCCCCCCCCCCCCCCCCCCCCCCCCCCCCCCCCCCCCCCCCCCCATCGGGAAAATCTCGCTTGGAAGAAAAGATAATGCACTACAGTCTATGGGGTCAGTATACTGCACAAAATCATTGTTTAAATCAACTTGGAAATTAAAAATTAGAAGGAACTTAAATTTTGGTCCTTGACCTTGGGATTTAGTGACACTGTTTTGTGATAAATGTAAAAATCACAAGCTATCCCGTAGCCCTAATTGTGATCCATTTCTACATGTATCCAGCGAAAAGACTCATGATTTAAATGCTAATTTAATATTCCCATGGAGTTATTATAGCATTTTAGAGCACAACTATATAGTCTAGACTAGCTTAGAAGTTAGACTAGTACAGTGGCAATACAATTAGTGCATACAGTATTATGTACAGTGTATAGGCTACGACGTGTACCCACCAGTATCATCACTAATCGGTCGCAAAATTGCCTGGAATACATTCGTTTACTTCTACTCACAGTTAATTTCAGGCAAACGGGCAACATACTCCTTACAAATTGCAAACGCTTGATATTTTTTCAGATTTTGACCAGGAAAGTACTTTATAAAGGCCTAACATGTTATATCCCATATAACCCGTGCACCGAGTTTGAATTTTTGGCCGCGCGGCAGTGGGGGGGAAAATGTAGCCCATCATTGGTTTCTATGTGTGCAAAAAAACACAGCTCCGCCGAGTTCTGCCGAAAATGGCGCTTTGAGCGCACTATTTGATGTCAAAAGCAGCCCAATTGGGCGTGTAAATGGGCGACATAGCAACCTCAAGCTGCTGCGACAGTGTGATTTAGCTGATTCCCATCGGATTGGAATAACGCACGGATGGTAGGTACGTTCTGTGCTGTGAGCAGCGCGAGGGATGTGTTGCAAAGAGCTTGCATAAGTGACGTCAGCTTCTTATCAACGATATAACACAAAAGGTCAGGCAGGGTCTGTAAAGCATGGGGCTTGTCGGGCCTCGTTCGCCCCCAGAGTGCGAACTTTTCTTTTTGTTATGGGGGGCGCACCCCGCTATCTACCTTCAATCTTTGCCTAACTCTTTAGCCTTCATACTCTCTTTCTAGATTCTCACAGTCACCCTGTTTTTCCCCATCGGGTCATACCTTTGAGGTTGGCGATCGTCCTAGGTAGCACCCTTGTTGTATCTTTATCGGGTGACTTCTTACTGCTCAAAACTTCACCCGATATTTACTTACCCACTGAGTCCAGAAAATGTAATTCCAAGGACTTTTGACCCAGTGGAGAGTCCATATTTTGCCACCAAAGGAGACAGAAAATTTGGGAAGGGTAAGGTCTCAAAAATGTTGGGTTTAAAATGAACTTCTTAACTTTTTAGAAAGTGCTCAAGGAAGGGCCATAAGCGGTTACGAAAGTGTGATGAGGACTAAGCTTTCTAGTACTGCCTCAAGCCTCCAAAGTCCGGAATAAATCCTGGGGACAAATGCCCAGGGGATACCAGATCCAGTAAGTAGCTCAACAATGGAATGCTTCACCAATGATGGGCGGGATCCCTCACATCGGCATCATCCACGAATCGCCACAGAAGAAATGAAGCTCCCTCGAGATCTCAGAGCAGCCAGGAAGGCAAAGGCTAAAATGCAGACCTAGCCCGCGGGGTTAATTTTAAAAAAAATTAACAATACCGAGTTTACTGTCATCGAGTGGCTAATATCTTTAAATTTAAATACTCAGAAATGAACACAGATAATACATGTGTTTTGGACGCCTTTCGTGATTCCAGCACATTGTCGTATTATTGTTCAATAGATGTCGTTGGGAGTGGATGCTACTTGTTCACAACTTTTGTTTGATGCCGGGCCCCTTGCGGATGGTTGTTGTGGACAATTGCTGTTGTCGAACGGGTACCGTTACCTTTGTGCTAGACTTTATGTCCGTTACAAAAATTAACATGGACAGAATGTTTAAATACAAAATCGCAATTTCTTACAGTTACGAACCGTGCTTTGTAAGTGATTGGGCCGCTCTTGAGATTTCTAATGTCCGGTTTCATATGATATATTGGTCTTGGCTTTTTGGGGTGAGTCGGGCAGTCGAGGCTGTGGAGCACGAATTGCCCCTTTAATCAATAGTTATATGTATAAAAAATAAAGCCCATGGTAATTCTGTGCGACCTTTCTGTAGGACAGGGGATTAACATTTAACATTCCATCATGGGTCGCTATACAATATGGGATAATGTATTAACCAATGTATTTTGTATCATTACATTATTACGAAAATTACAAATTTATTAGCAATCCAATCCGATTGCTCGTTAGTAAAATTGCGAGTGAATTAAATGTCTATTTGCACTCCGCGTGCTGCGCGAGGTGCTTACGATCGTACACGCGTTCGCGTTATCCTGCTGCAGTGTCCGTCCGTGCGGGATGCACTTATATTGTTTGTATTTACCAAGATTGTTACCGTAACAATTTGTATAAAATGTGAGGTTATGTGCAGTTTTCCGTATATGTATAATAGTTTAAGGACTGTATATTACTTGGCGCTGTATGCTGGTGCATGCCCGGCGGGGGCACTCGCCACTTTTGTGCTCGTGCGCTGACGCGCGCCGTCGTCAGCATATTGGTGCGCTTATAACACTGAGTTGTTGTCAACACAAGTGATCCGTTGTTTAAAAGTCCAATATTGGAATATTTAGAGGATAGTGATGGTTAATTATTTATTGAGGCGCGTGTGTTGAATTTTTCTGATTGAGTAATAGTAAGGTAGTTTTAGACAACTTCTTACATCTACGTTCAAGCAAAAAAAAAAAATAAACAACCTAAATTAAATTTAAAAAAAATAAAACCAAAAAAAAAAAAAAATATGCAAAAATAAATAAAATAAAAAAATGTTTGTTCGTGTTGTACTCTTTACCCCTTGCAAGGCAGACCCACCCATTATTATTCTAACTTGGTCATGGCTTCCTCCTTGCAACTTTCCCTATACCCACATATATACTCCAGCTTTAATGTGAGCCAATGTTGTAATCTACCGAGTGATGGTTAACACAGATTAATGAGTATGTTCTGTGTGATAAATAGCCTGTTGGGGTTATCTCGTATGCGCAAATGTGACTATTTTATTTTTTCTCAATCACACGATTTAACTTGGACTTGATTATATTTACTATTTCGTTTTTGCCAGGGAGGCGGGTGGCACAAAAAGACTCGTATTTGAACTTTTGTTGGTATTTTTGACAGTGGATTCGATGTTTATTTTTTTTTTCCTTCCTTTGTACGTTAAGTTTTTTGTAACTTTTGTGAATCTTTGTGAGTTGCGTTTGGACATTTTAGGAAGTATATTGAATAAACCACATGTAAATGCACAGGAGAAGGATGAAGTTTTTGAATGAAAGTGGTGAAAAAAAGATCTTCTAGGTATGATTGAAATGATTGTGAACCCTTTTAAATATAAAAACAACTATATGGACGACGACAGACGACCGAAATGATTATACTCAAAGTGATAATTGCCCTTGTGTATATCAACTCCAAACAGTTGGTAACAGATTCAAAATTTCAAGATTCCAATTTATTTAGCATAACATATCGTACATGACAGCAAGATGTGTTATTACCAGTTATATTAGTAAATAATACAAAATGAAACAAATTGTTAAAAACGGCTACTCTAAAATGAACAGGTGGGGATATGATATGCTAGGACCAGTAATGAGAAAACCCGACTAGGGTTTATGGTTATTGCTGGCCATGTAATGTAATACATAGTTAATACATATTGTATCACATATTTTACATACAAGTAAAAAACAACAAAAATTACAATAATGTTACAAAAGGGACTGATATAATATTTACATAGATAAGTATACATAACAAAACGAAAACAAACAAACTTTTATCTAAGTAAACAAAAACTTAACGGAAAACGGGAAATTGGACATAAAGGACAGACTTTTCAACATGTCTGTTGAGGTATTATGTAATGCAATTGCATAATGAGGAGTGGGACGAAGGAAGACAGAGGTAGATGAGGTATAATCGGGGTTATTAATAAAAGTGCAGATACGAAAAGTAGGAAGTAGAGATAGAAATGAGAGAAGAACGAAAGTAAGGAAGAAATAAGGAATTGGGAGAAATTTAAAAAGAATGTACTGGGTTGAGAAATGTTTTTTCAGTTGAGCATTAAAAGTATTGTTGTTTTGTAATGGTTGTGATGGATTTGGAAGTCATTCCAACGTTTTGCGCAGGTGCCGTGATATGAATAAAGTGATTTTCAGAGAAAGATTTTGGGAGGGGAAGATGAAGTTTGTCGGCTTGTCTGGTTTTATAGCTGGGATGGTCTGTTTGTGGTAAAGTATTGCTTTAAAATTCGGGGGGGAGGTGGTGGGGTAAAATGATTGTTGTGATAGTCAAAATGAAGAGAGCTGTTTGAACGTTGGTTGAGGTGCTCTAATTAAGTGTTTTCAGTGAGTGAAATAATGGCAAAGGGGGAGTTCTGGGGGTGAGTTTGCTGATTAGTGCGAGGCCATTTCTGTGGAGTTTAGTTTGGTGAGTCGTGAATGATTTAGTTGGAGGCCCCAAGCCCAGAGGATGTTTACAGTACTAAGGTTATGGAGAAAGAACTCGGTGGTTGTAAGGATTTTAAGGTGTATTGTAAGCTGGAAAGTGGTGTTTAGCTCTGTAGAGAATGTAACCATTCGTGAGACGTTTGGTGTGAAGAAATTGATGTGTCGTTCCCATGTTAGTTTGTGTCGATTGTGCATGCCAAAGAAAAAGAAATTTGTTTTGTGGTACACTGGGAGGATTGTTGGTATATATTGTTTAATGTGTTGATTGTGATTAGGTGTGTGTGTGTAGAGAAAAGCATGTAGTTAATTTTTAAAAATCGATGTTTTTTTGTTTTTGAAAGTTTTGTTTGCACAGAACCAGTCAGTGATTTTTTTTGGAGTCATGATTCATGTTGTTAAAAAGTGCATTAATGTTAGGGTTTGTTGAAAAAATGTTTGTTGTTCATCTGCAAATTAAGATTTAGTTTAGTGTGTGGAGATGTTGGTGAATGTCATTCATGTAAATGATGAAAATTAGGGGTCCAAGGATTGAACCTTGCGAGACCCCAACTGTGTGATGGGTTTGATTGATGATGCGGTGGAGTGCACGTAGACTGATTGTGGGCGGTAGTTAGGTAACTCCTCAACCACTCCAAGGCTACTCCACGGACACCTAATGATAAGAGAGCTGTGAAGAATAATGTTGTTGTCATGGTGTCGAAAGCCTTGAGAGATCCAGAATACCCCCATGGTATGAAGTTTATTTTTAGTGCAAGGTTGAGGTTGGTTTTTAGTTCTCAAGGATGCCAATTTAAGTTGACCGTGGCCTAACCCGTATTGTTCATGCGACAAGAATTTTTGCTTATTGAAGCATGTATACAACGTGTGTAACATGATTTTTTCAAGTAGTTTTGAAAAAGATGGAAGAACAGAAATGGCCTGTAATTGCAATGTATGTGCGGCTTTGGTTTTTGTAAATAGGAAGGAATTTTGGCTGAATTTGAGGAATCTGGGAAATTCCGTTGAAAAGTGATTTTTTAAATATGTCATCATAGGCTATATGATGTATCATAATATTTGTTAGCAATCCCAGGGACTATCTTGTCGGTACCAGCACTTGTACCCGTTTCAGCAGGTGCGAAGTTTGTGCATTTCACATCTTCATTAACTGGATACAGGGAACATTGAGGTGAAGTGTTTTTGGAAGGTGTTGTTGTTAAATGGGTTTTTTGAAGGTGGAATTTTTGTTAGCCAAGTTTTTGCCCAGGTTAGTGAGTGATCGTTGAATGCGTGAGCTATGTCAAGCGGGTCGGTTATCTGCTATTATTATGAGTGAAAAGGTCAGGGCATCCGTTTTAGAGTGGTTACCTTCCTGCCTAGAATTTGTTGAGGAATGTCAGGTTTTGGGCAAGATTCCTTTTTTGATTTTCTGAATTTGTTCGGTGTTGTGTTTTTTCTTGGCAATACTACTACTGTTTAGTTAATTTGTTTTTGTATTGTGTTATATATGTTGTTTTGGTTTCTTGGTGTGTTTTCCTTCAAGGTATGTCCTTGTAGAGGCCGTGCTTGTGTTTGATTGACTTGGAAATTACTGTTGTCATCCAGGGCTGCTTGGTGGTTCACGATTTTTAAGGTCCTTCTTTTGTAAGGGGGAATGACCTGCGGTGTACGGTTTGGTATAAATTGTAATGAAGTTGCTGTAAACGCTAATGTTTTCAGGATCATTTTCCTGTTAAGTATATGTTCTCCATGATTCAGGTTGAGTCTACGGTTAAATGTGCTAATGTTGACTTGAGTACAAACCGTTTAAGTGGATTTTGGTTTTTGTGGCATGCTTATTCTTATAGATGTAATTTAGGGATATTGGGAGGTGCTCTGTAGTGTCAGTGACAAATACCCTGGTGTGGAGTCTGTGTCGGTGGAGGTTGGTGAAATGTTATCATAGCGTGGCGGTTATTCGTAATTCTTGTAGGTATGTTATTTGAGGGATAATAAGAGTGTGCAAGTGATTGTGTTAATAAATCATTAATGTGTGGATGATTGGAGTAATT
>JAMKCH010062932.1:0-21927 GCA_023653785.1 Ophioderma brevispina
GTAATATCCCCATACTTGATGGATTTAAACCAAACTTAAATGGGTCACAGGTGCAACATGGCATCCCCCACTTGTTGATGGAGTTCACGTTCACATGCCAAGGTCACAGGTCATGTGAGGTCAAGTGGTAAAATAGGCTGAAAATGTAAAATTGACCTCTATATGAGAAAGTTTGGAAGTTCATGGAACCAAACTTGATCATAGGTGGCAAAATGGATCCTGCATTTGCTGAGGTCAAAGGTCACATATCAAAGGTCCCAAAGGTCATGTTATTCCTATCATTCACTAACCATGACGGCAAGCGACCAAGCGGATTCCGAGGACGCGATGTATTTTTTTGTGTTAAAATGTGTACCAAATCTTAACCCTAATATAATTGTCTGCTGTTTCGATATACGTTTGCACATTTACATGATACTGATACACGTGGACCTTGGTACTGACTGACATGCCTTGTGACCTTGGTGACCTCATTTGACCTGGGTGACCTGCATGTGGACCCGTTGGGTGACCTCATGTGACCTGGGTGCCGCATGTGCCTGGGTGAGCACATGTGACCTGGGTGAGCACATGTGACTGGGTGAGCACATGTGACTTTGGGTGAGGCACATGTGAGCCTGGTACCCGCATTGTAACCTTTGGTCGCCCATTCACAACTGTGTGGCAGATGGACATGTTGGCGTGTCCGGTGTAACCGGAGTTTTTTTAAACTTGGCCACAGATATCCTCATAACCATATCCCTAGGATCCAGAGGTAATATTTTTCTTTTCTTCCCTAGTATTCACTTGATATTTAAAATACTTAGTTTTTTTTGAAGAAAACATTAACAACAATTTATATTTAGTCCATTTTCCTTTTTTAAGTTCCTGCCATTAAATAGCTAATACTTCCTCCAGCCAACACTTTCCCCATAGAAATACCCATTGATCTTGAGACTACCTTAATTGTCAAGTGTAGGTCTGTACGATAAATAATGAAAAAATAATTTTATACAAATTTGCCATTTTCAAGCAAAATGACAGGTGTATGATTTGGCCATATACCTGGGAAGCCGTATGTCCTGCAGGCCATTCAACTCTTCCATGGTAAAACCCAATGGGCAGAGCAAATTTGGTCCAAATATGGGTCATGAAAAGTGAAGATGGTCCTCAAGGCCACTCTGCTGTCAGTAGTTTGTCATCAGATGAGATAATATTTTGTAGGAATAATTTAATAATAGCAATTAAAGACACTATATGAATTTAAAAGACGCATAATAAATTTTAACTTCTACACTTTGTTTTTCAGTGTTTCACCTAAACATGCAATTTCAGCTCAAGAACCTATTTATTTGACCATATGGCCACCAAAATTGTGCAGTGGTAAATACACAATCCAACACATATAGACCCCGAAAAATCCCTATTTTGCAACTTTCCAAGATCTTAAAGAGGGTATTGTTTAAAGGTATAGTTTTTTTTCATCAATTGGTTTTGCAAAATAATAACAAGAAAAATTGGCCTATCATCTGCAGCCTCGGAAGCATTGTGGAAATACAGCACTGGGAACATGACACAGGATTTTTATGTGTGTATTCTTGCAACAAGATATTTACCAGCGCACGTGTTGTTGGCATAACAATGACAACCTACGACACAAGAACTTGTTTTATGGTCTTGGGCTATTCCATTATACATGATTCTGTTTCTTTGTCATTTCCATGGAAAGAATCCATCTTTTGTCAACCTAAATGCCTTACCAACTTTAACAAGATATTTGTAAAGCAATGACTTGTGACAATATTCACAAGAGGAACCTAACATATTTGGCAAAAAGAAATGTTTGCAAAATTAAATTGTTTTATGTTAATTGGGTGTCCTTTTTCGGCCCAAATTATAATGGGTTTCTAATCAGATGTATGTTGGTGTCCTATCTGTATGTTTGTGACTGTTCATTATCCTATACTGACAAAATTCATCTACCCATGAACTTGGGGTGGTAGAGCCTATTATTACACATCGTGCATATTCATGACATACTGCCCCATTTCATAGGCTGATTCCTATTACAAGTGGTATTTGTCCTCAGAGAAGTAATTCAAACTGTTTCCCTACAACCGTCACCCCAAATCACAGTGAGCCTGCGTGATATAGTGACCAACTCTATATGATTTATATTGGGGAAATAGCACACACTATTTTCCCTGCTACTTTGGGGTGATAGAAGCTTGTAGTATCCCCAAAAGAGTGTGTCCCATTTCCCTATTATTTCCTAGGAAAAAACGGTGCCTTATTTCCCTCAAACCAATAGTTGACATCTGTTGCTAAATAGTTTGTATCCAGATAGCTGGTATGTTAATGAATTCTAATGAGCTAATTTGTCATATAAACAAAACTTATAGTCTGATGCCACCTTAAAGCAGTCAATATCAGTGATTTGTTTCAAAATGTAAACATCTCAGCTCCTAATTTTCAGTGAAGTCTTCCTTTTTTTTTCATGTTGTAAGTCTTCTTTTTTCATTGTTTGTATTGAAATTGTTGTATTAACGACACCTGGAAGTGGCTAGGTGGAACCTTTGTATTTTTCCAGCATGACAATTTTTATGCTTTGTTTACAATAAAATTGGGATCTGACTTTTTTTTAGGTCAGAAAAATCCGTAAATGGCAGTCTTTCAGACGCTTTAAAATGCTGAGTGTTTGGTTTTTTTCACAAAGAACTGAAAATAGGGTGTTTGATATGACCTAACACCATCAATTTTAGAGCAAAGGGCATTTTTAATTCTCGAACAAAAATTACTGAATAGTGTCTTAATTTGACTGCATAATTCTTTAATTCTTATATCTTCCAAATTAATGGTTCTGCATTTATGGAACAGCAGCAAAAGCACATAAGTCAGCATGCTTGGGTAGATTTTTGTTTGAAATCTGTTCAGCAGAATCAGTCTTCACCACAAAAAAAAAAAAAAAAACGGATAAGAATGCTGGCTATAATGGGGGGGGTGATGAAAAACACTCTTGAGGTGAGGGCACGTTTCTCTTCCCAAGAGGGAAGATGGGGCCATCCAACCAACATTAAGATACTCAGAAAGATTTTTTTAGATTGGAAATTTCTGTTTTGTATTCAAAAAACCATTTTAAAAGATTTCTTAAAGCCAAGTTTTAGATTTTAGTTCCATTAAATATCTTTGCAAACTTACATTGTCACTTACATTGACTTGCTGTAAAACAGAATCTTCCTGCTAAACTATATGAGCTGATTTTCCCACAAGCTTCTAGAAAAGATTAATTTGGGAGCAAGAACAATGCCTGTAAAGAAGTAAGACAGGAAGTAAGGATTTACTGTTACTGATCTGAGTAAGGAAATGGCCTTGAGAATTTGGTTGGTGTATTTCGGGGTATCATCAGTTTAATGTGATAGGAAAAATAGAAATATGCATATATTAGGTCATGAAATTCATTTTAGTAATATAGTTAAATAAATATCCCCACAGGGTAGCTCTGGTTGTGTAGTGTGGGTGTATGGAAATGGGTGTGTGTGTGTGCATGCTTGGGTGTGTTTTTAGTTGTAAAACAAGGCTATATAAAATGGGGATTGTTACCTTTGATTTTTCATGTTTTCTTTTCTTCCATAATACTTCCCCCCCCCCCTCTAAAAGCACATTTTATAAAGTAGTGGTTTCTTAAACAAACCTTTAATGGCCCTAAAACAAAGTCAACATTTAAACCAGAACGACACTCTCTGAGAATCCTACTACATCCATGCATGCCCAAAATGTAATATAATGCAGTTTCCGTTGGACAATATCAGAGCAGACTTTATCAATTCTGGAGAGCAACTTGGACAATTCATAGGATTTACCGTTTCCAAATTTTGAGCTTTCCACACATTTTGGATTTTTGGTGTTTTTTTTTTAAAAACACAACTTTGACAATGAGTACGTAATGTGTAGTCAGTAACTCACCATTAGGTTTGTGCACAGTAATTTTGATTTGTTCCTCAAAAAATTCTTAATGCACTTTTTAAAGGTATGCAAAAAGAGATTCACATAAACAGGTACATAGGTGTTCCTGAAATGTGTGAAAAGTCTGCTTTTTGCACTAAGGAAATATAAGCATATAAAAAAGATGATAAAAAGTATTTTTGTTTTCACTTTTAAGACATTTCTGTAGCCAAATAAAAGGTAAGAGATCTATGAGTATCCAAGCTATTAAAAACCACTACATATGACCAAAAAATATGGATGCCTCAAAATCTTGCATTGCACCTTGAAAGGCTGACAAGATTGCAAAATATAATTTGTTTGTTGTAATTAAAAATAGTCATCTAGAAATAAAGATAGTTATCTAAACTGCGTAATGCAAGTTACAGATGCATCCGATTTTTTGATTTCATGCAATAAACACCATTTATGCACAGTATAACAGTGCATAGGATACTGTGGTAACAAAAATTCCGGATTGGAATTTATAACAAAACTGTGTGATTTTCTATATGATTATGAAGGACTTCGATTTGAGCTTTGTTATTTACACAGTGATTAGTTGTGATTAGTATATGGACGAGCATTATGTATATGTAAGAAACATGATTTGTTTGAAAATTTGAGTGCGTACTCATTGGGAAATCTCTGAGTTCGGCCTTGAATGCCTATTATAACCAATAACAAATGTTGGCAAAAGGTCTTCCAAACTTATGACATCTGTACATGCTATTGGCATGTGGTATTGAACTAGGCACATGATTTGGCAATTATGTCGTTTGAAGATTCAAGCATCCGTGTAAGTAGTGTGAATTGCTAATCCACTCAGGGAACTAAAGATTTTATCTTAAGCATCTCAACAGTACATATTTGATTCCTTTAGTTGAAACAGAGAGAGAAGTAACCTGTAAGCTACTTCTGCCTTAAAGGTACATGGAGTATGGACAAAAATTAAGACACTATCAGTGATTTGAAAAATATTTGAAATTTGCGGAATAGCTTCAAAGTGAAGGATAAGTCTTTAGAATTCTCATAAGTTTACCTTTTCCAGCTGTAGAATGGACAAAACGGAGGAGGGGGGAAAACGGCAGTTTCCAAGATACAGATCTCCATTCAATTACGTGTTGTAGTAAGTCCAAAGGACAGTAAGACTAAATCTCGATTATGTCCTTATAGGTGCTTCTGGTCGTATCATTTGAGGGTATGTTAGGCTACCTTTATTGTTACAACATGTTAAAATTGAGTTTTGATGATTTTTTCAATTTGTTGATTTAGCAAATCATGATAGTGTCTTTAACGAACAAACTCACATATTATTCGCATATACATAGTTAATTCTGAAGGCACTCTTTAAAATCTTATCAATTATAAAATATTCAAACCCTTTGCAAAGCTTACATTTGATTATGTTTTCTACAATTTCCCTGGACCAGCAAATTGATTCTTAGGCTCAGATCCGTAACAGCCTTCGATTTGGGGGTGGGGTGTAACCTGGCTGTGCCACACATGCAACTAATTGCGAAAGCCAGGTAATCAAAAACTGTTTCCAACCAATATTTAAAAAAAATTCTTCGGGAAGCCAGGGTAGCAGATCGGGGGGCAAAAATGCGGGAGCTGGTAGCGCTGCTCCCGAGGAAATGGTTGAAAGTCCTGTACGTATCTATGTGAACATTGCAAGTTGCTCCTGAGGAAAAAATGTTCACCCCCGGGGCCAGATATTGCAAAAGCCGGTGATTGTCCTCATGTCAGGATCTGGGAAGCAATGAAATTGTGTGAATCTTATTGCTATTGCTCTGGCTTTAGACTTTCAAATTGCAAAGTTCCCACTTTTACCTAACCCTATGTTTATTTGTGTCTTACAACCAACCAACTGAATCAGAAATGGTTTAGAGAAAGGAAGTTTGGACCCTGTTATAAAAAAAATTGAATGTTCAATGATTGTTGACGGATCAATTAATTGGTTTGATTGACTGGATACAGAAGTGTGAGAAAAAAGTGGCAAGCGTTAAGGAATTGAAAGACCAGATCAAGGGATAATTAAGTAATTTAAAAGTATTTCCAACGGTCAAAGTTTGCTGAGTAGAAATCTGACTCGGTACTAGCTTTGTCGATTCACAGCTTTTGGGTGATTGCACACATATTAAAACATTTCTTTCTCTCTACAGAACCTCTAAGGTTGCTTTATTAACAGAACTGTACAGGTTCCTAAGTTACGGTTCTACAAAGAACCATTTTTTTGGCTACAGACCTTTTTTGGTTCTACAAATTACCCCATGAGATTGTTTCGGGTTACTCATAGTAAATTACCGATGCTCAGATTTTGTTTTGAAACTGGTGACCAGTTGTTCATATTGTCCTCATATCCCAAAATGTACTAATTTATCGTGTGCCATTTGGTTGGCTAATTTACATAGCAAAGGTATCACAGGTTTCTACATTGTCTATGGGAGGTCACCAAAAACTTCATGGGATGGTGCAATGGTGATATCACCCACCAAATCATTAAAATGCCTTTGAAGCGGGGGCAGCAGTCCAAAAACTTTAACCTCATCATTTGCTGACAGTCTAGGCCTATTGAAACCAAACAAAACAGCAACAAAAATCAATTTTAGCAATGAACAATTTAACGGGGGAATGGCCCGATTTATAGGATAATGAGTTTTCAATCTTGAAATTGGGGCCTCCTCCAAAACCCCCATCTGTAGAGTTTTCACAAACCGATATTTCACTCCGTTTTGGATGCGAGAGTTAAAAACTTGATTTTGTAAGCCCATTTAGAGTACTTGTGTAAAATTAATTATGGTCAACCAAAATGGGGCCATTTTCCCTCTAACTCCAAACCAACCATCCTGTGGCTCTAAGTTTCACAGGGTAATAGAAAATAGAGCTTTCTTCTGATACAAATGTTGACCACTTCGGTAAAATCTGGGGTTCCTGGGGACGAGGCTATTAGCGATCGGCATGGACCTTTTAGGAAATACGCACCACATACACCAATTTTATTTGGCTACAGAAATAAAATGAAACAAAAGGGATTTGAATAGCTTATACTTCAATAAAATGTGGCTAATTTCTATGGAGATTAGAAAATCGTTCTCAGCTTAATCCTTTCAGATGGGGAAACTTTTTCATCAGAAACAACACATTATACCGCATCAAATGTTTTGTTCTTCTAACCCTGAGATTTTGATGTACGTGTTTAGGTATATCATACTCACAGTTAAGCAGAGATCAAATCATCAAAATACCTGTATATCGGAAGCAAATAAAAGCATTTAAAAGCAGATAATAAATGGTATTTCACCACACAATGCATTGCTTTACTTGTTTAGGGTAGCAAAACAGACAAAAGACTTGTTTATGTTTTTTCTTTTTTGGCATTAAAAATTTTTTTTAGGTGCCTTTTTTTTTAAGTGCCATGTCAAGCATCATATCCACAGTTGAATACAAGTGGCCCCCCGGGGCTACTGTCAGAACATTTTATATTTACAGGCCTACACATGCATCATTTAGGATTTTTATACTAGAAAAAAAAACATTTTTAATGCCTATTATATAGGGCTTTGCCTCATCACCTTTTGATCTCACACCATATAACTTGGCCCAAACCTCATTTTTGTTAAAATTTTGAGGTGTCGTACGTAATATCCTGGTATATTGCAAACTAGTTTTGGATATACGCTAGCCACCAGAAATCCTGATGTTGCCTTCCAGCTAGTGTACTAACATTATTTCCTGCACCAATTCAATTGCTTGCAGGCCAACATATGGTTTGCATTGCCAGGGTGCAGACATGGGATTCTTAGGCTTCTAATATCTAAATGTGGGATACTGGGTTAATAAAATCGTATTAACTACAGACTGGAATCGGGTTTCATAGTTTGTCATCCCAAGCGCTGACCCCAAACAGGCAAAAAATTTGTCTTAACCAGAAAGACAGATTTGAAGTGTACTTGAAAAATTAGACATGTAAAATGCTCCTATTGTTTGTCTGGGTTCTTCTGTTGTTTCAACCTCAAAAGAAATGATGAAACTACTTCTTAGAAGATGACATCTGTATCGGTAGTAATGTCAAAGGTTATGGGCACACTGCAAAATATTTGCATGCCTTAAGGGACTGGCCAAAGACTCGCTGCGCTGTATTTTAGATCCATCCAACAATCTTGGTTTCCAGTTTATTTAGATAATTAAAGGTTGATTTTTGAACTAGTAACCATACTGTCTCCATGATATTGAAACCAATGCAATAGCATTGTTTTAAAAGTGGAAACACAAGGGGTGACGAACGTAAATGTATGCGGCCGAATATCGCAACCAAACATGACATGACACAAGTGTATTAACCACCCTCGTCTACCGAAGGGGGGGTGTTACCACCTCCCTTCAGGTTTTTTCCCGCTGCGAAAATCCCCTTTTTGGTTGCAATGATTTTAATGTAATTGTCAATTGACATTTTCCGCTCCTTTTCATTCACATCCAAAACAACATCCACTGGGGTATGTTAATACAGGGTGGATCCAAAGTGATGGATGGGGGATGGCACCACCCCCCCCCACCTCCCCTTCGAAGAGAATACCAAATGCCTAACACAACAGGAATATCACAGACCCTTGATTTTGGAACAAAAATCGCTACGGTCCTCCTCTTCTTTCCATTGATACCAAACAAAATGAGTACCACCAACATGCCTAGCCTTACGTCACATGACGTCAATAAGTTGCACGCAGCAAAACTCCATTTCCATAACCACATGAAAATTCAATTTTTTACCAAAAAGGTAGGAAAAATCAGATTTTCATGCGGTTTTTTGACTCTACTTGATGGAAATGACTATTTTATATAATGAACAAGACAGCATTTTAGTTTAAAGCTAAAATAAGTGTTTGAGTTTTGAGGTCGCTAAAAATTGCAAAATCTCACATTTTCCACCCTAATTCATTATTTTCGCGGACTTTACTCACATGGACGTCATGGTGACGTCAATAAGGGGGATGTTGTATATTTCAGTTACCATGGAAAGAAGAAACTCTCAGCTATCCTTTGGGTACCAAATTTTACAGGATCGGAGGTTCGTAACGAAATCACAGGGGGTGGTACCACCCCCTTCGTGAGTTTTGTTACCAAAATGGCTCAGGTAGACGAGGGGTAAGCTAAATAGAGTCAGCACACAGTGCTCTATCCGTCTAAATTGAGATTGAAACTGAATAGAACCATGAAATTACATAATTTTCACAGGCTGTTTAAGATTTCCCATCAAATTGTACAAAGTTACACATGAAAAAGAGCAGGGTTGGAAATCATACAGAGTATGAAGGTCACCAAGATACTTAATTTTTCTATCACCCTGTTTTTCGCTTTTTTCTTATAGATAACCATGATCTGCAGAAAGTTCTTCTTAAACAATGAAAATAAAACTTAAACAATCTTGGTTTAAAAATGGTGGTATTTAGGTTCATTGTGCACCACACAGCCAGGAATTCCCTCAGCTTGGGAAAAAGTTTCTTCTGTAAGCAGTTTACTTCTAAAGGTACTATCATATTTGCAATATTAATCAAAGATTTCTTAGAAGGTATGGTACCTAAGATTCATGCAAGTATAAGATAACATTGGGAAGTTCGTCGGAGCTTTTGTCATAACACACTCTGCAACAACCATTTTAATGGGGATTTATATTTTTTTCAAACTCCCTTTTTTTTTTTAAAAATATTAATCTGGAACTAAAGATAATGACCTAATATGGATTAAAGAAATTAGATGATGAAATGAAATAACACTAATATGTAAAATAGTCACAAATTAAAATAAGCAATAAATTTAAATAGATGTGGCTCCAAGGAGAAAAAGTAATGATAGGGGCTGGCTAGACACTATGGCCCTCATGTGGGTTTTATTTTTTTCATTCAATCACTGTTGTGTGGCAAGTTGTACCCAACTTGGTTGCCAGCCAGGTCTCCCGTTTCCTTTTCCAACCAGCTTTTATTGATTTACTGACAATTAACTCATCAAGAGTGTGCTGCAGACGTTTTAACTATCCCTTAAGGGGTGTAGTTGTGCCCACAATTTCTCTGTTCTTAGTGATGTAAAGCGATGATGTACAGCCACTTGATTTGAGGTTTGGATTGCCTACAACTTTTGTCCCGGGAAGGGGGAGCCTTGCATATGAATGGATCAAGTGTAAGTCTCCAAACCCAGGGGGCCAGGTGACAGAGGCCCTCAAAAATATGGCCTTTTAGTAGATAGACAGCAATTGCCCCAAGGGGGGGAGGGGGGGGTGGTCCAGGTGACAAATTTGCCAAATTTTCCAAAAAATGGGTGTTCTTGGGTGAAAAATTTTTTCCCCAAATAGGGATCTTTCTTTCTGTGACAGTGGTAAATAATGACGTAAACAAAACCACATGAGGTCTTTGGGTTGACATTGACAATGGTGCTCGATAAATGTGGGTCTTAACACTTAACTGCAATAAGGGGGGGGGGGTTTCCTAGGACCCATTTTTTTTTTGGTTTTTTCAGCCGGCGTTTTTTAACGCTGCATATAATGGGGTTTTATATTTTTTGTATTTGGTAGCTTGTAGTTGCGATTGCATTGGTGCAAAAAATTCAATCCATCGCGTTGTTTTGCGTTAATTAGCAATGGGTCCCTAGGAGCCCTGGGTGGGTTCCCTAGGAGCCGTCCCCCCCCCCCCCTTACTGCACTAACGGAAGTGCCCATGAACAAAATAAAATCTTAATAGAGTTACTGTGATGTCTGATTTTTATATTCATACACCTAGTGACATAACAAAGTAAATAATTACTCCAAAATCTAGGAAAGTATAGTAAATGCCATTGTTGTCATATTTTTATATACATTCGTAATACGCGTTGACTGTAGGAACCTATGGTAATTATACAAGTAACCTACAAAATATAAAATGGCCCGAGACCTTTCTTTGTGCTTAATATGTTTAAATATAGTTTTCATCCTTCACCAATTAAAGCAATCAGCACAAGTCTAGGTGAATCATTGCCGTAGAAATGCATACACGAATTAGTGTCTTTTCGGGCACATTTTGACGCAAATTAAATCAATGTTTTACCCCTAGTTTCCTTACTGAACAATTTTTGTCAGTTTTAATTTCTTATTGTTGATGGCTTTGAATCCTTCTAACATTGTGGTGGATTTCATCTAAAAATTCCTTTTGGAAAGTGGTTAAATAATGAATGGTCCTGAGGAGCCCCCCCCCCCTTATGCACTAACGAAGTTCCAACCCTATTCATTTCGGTGTTTTAACAGCCTTATATGAGTCACTTCCAAATGGGAGTCCCCCCGCCCCCCCCGAGTTTGAGTATGGGTATGAGATGAAAATACTCATTGTACTAAATGTACTCTCCATAGACTTTCATTCATTATTCGATTGGCTAATTACATCATAATGCAATAACCAGTTGAATGAGCCACTTCCAAATAGTAGCGCTAGACCTCTTTATAACTTTTGTATCATAAAGTGGGATATGGGGGGAAGAATGTGAACTTTTCGTGATGATGCAGTTATTTCTCCGACTTGTGGTGTTTTTTTACACAGTTGTCAACTTTCAAAATCATTAAAAAACATCAGTGCTCCCCTAATCGTCAAAATATTTGAAATTTATAGAATAGCTACGGAAGGATAGTTCCAGTAGCATTCTCTTAGTTTCTCTTGACCTGAAAAAAATTGACAGAAAAGAGAAAACATAGTGGTCAAAGATATGATCTCCATTCAATTATGTGGTTGTAGTAAGTGTCCGTACTGGACTAAACATCTATTTTGGTCCTTATTAGATTGCTTTTGGTCTTATCAACTTGTAAGAGATGTTAGGAATACCTATCTTGGAAAGGCTTTACCAATGCAGACTCTAAATACCCAATTGGACACCTTAAACCTATCTTCAAAATAAAACAAAATAGAATGTTTCTATTTGTTAAAAAACCAAAATTGGTGTAAGGAGTGTTATTACAGGATGGGACTACAAGGGTCAAAGGTTCAGGAGTATTCCTTATTCTCTACCTATTTACTGTTTAGGCCATTGGTTTTCATGTAATGATCTTTGTACAGTGGGGTAAAACAAACCAAAATGAGGGACTTTTTTTGAAATGTACTCATTTGCATTTTCTTCAAACTCTCGGCCATTCTCTAAATAGTGAACCCTCTGCTATACCACAGATTCGTGGCCGTATGTCAAAATTATCACCTGTACCAAAATGGTCAATGGCAACCATTTGAATCACAGTCATGAAAAATGTACCTCACGGCAGTACCATTATGTGGGCCACATACCTGTACATGGGTGGCAACCTAACCCTCTCTGGGGTTAACTTAGGGAACTATTTTTTTTAACCATTAGAGAATGTGTATGGCCAAGCAAAAGACATGAATAGTATTAAAAGTGTAACACTCTAGCTCACCTACAGACATTAACCAATGATTCATAGAAATGTCAAGTTGTTATTAGGTAAATGGAGTGAGGTTCTGAAGTTGTGTTCATGATTTTATTATCATGTTTTTAGATGAGGTATCAGCTAATAAAACAGATAGCCTTTTAGTGCATTAAGTGGTAGTAAAAGTAAAACTGAGTTGTTATAATACAGTAGGAACACTAAAGAAGCACCAATTTGAACACATTATGGAGCACCACACTGTCTCAATTAAGCGTCATTCCCAAGTAAAAGGACATTAACACAGGGGAATGTTTCCTGAAACAGCACGTCAATTAACAGAAAATTTCTTTTAAAGATCCTAATTAAGAGAAGCTTTATTGTACATTACTGTACAGGCGCAGTGGTTCCGAGGGGGCAATTTTCCCGTAGGTACACAAATTTACCGATCACAAGCAAAATTTCCTGGTCACAGGGACAGGGCAAAAGAATCTGAAAAAAAGGTTTGATTTAACTAATATCAGTATTTTATATTTCCCATTTTCCCTTCAAAATATTTTCAGAGACACTCCTGCCCCCCGCTGCCCGGCATCCCCCACCTGCCCGGCATGCCCCCACCTTGCTACCACTGTGACTGTAGTTTTATTGTCTTCAATTGGTAATGCTTGCCATACCAAGTTTTTATTTAAGGACATCCTAAAAGTATTAATATAGTAAATGTTTTCTAAACTGGAAATATTTCAAACTAGTTTTCTCATTACCCAAGTCGATTTATAATAAGTGAAATGCCCCTCGAACTAAAATCGTTAGATGGCTAAACCCTAAATAAGTAAAACCCAAGTAACGAAATGTGAAGGTCAAAAAATAGTTAGCCTTGTCGAGTGTAAAGCACCAATCTTTAGATAAATGGTCAAAATGTACCATAAAATAATTAAAAAAGAAGCGGTGATATCCCCTTAAATAAACGGACAATTGCAAATTAATAGAAGTTATGATGATGCCACATCAGGGATATGGTTTTTTGAAATGTACAGCTTTTCTCTGTTCTCTCTTAGAATTATTATCTTTCCCTGGAGATGTCCAGCGCACGCAAGTGTTCAAACAAATAAAAAAAATGTAAATTAATATAGTTATGCCTTATTTTCAATTAACACAGCACTTTCACAATTAATTAACAGCAGGGTTGGTAGAGGAGTGATAGATATCATCTATAGGTTGTTAGGTCCTAAGGTGTCCAGCGCTTTCCTAAAGATAGCGTTAAGAAACGTTATAATTTAACCTACAATACCGTAACAATTTTGTATTTGTTTTGAATTTTTTGTTGTCTTTCTTGTTTGACATTGCATTTGTATCTATGATTGTGATTTTGTGTTTGTTTGGATTATAAACATGAAAGAAAACTCCCCAACTTACAATGCTTTCACTCAACTTCGACAGCTCTACATGGTTCATTTGTGTCATATTTGGCTTGTTTTTGCAACTCCTCAACTCTCACCGCCTTAGTTGTCATTCTTGGGATCCGGTAATAATAGGTTCAAGTCTGTGAATCATTTCTGGTTGTGGTAAACCTGTTCAGAATCTCATCAAGATTGACTCCAGTGACATATTACCTAAAGTAACTTTATAAGATAATAAGAACACATCATTGTAACATAGCTTATGACAAAGAGTCCATCCTCACCTTAACCCCACATGAATTGTGTCTATGTCAGCATGGCCAGGCCACTCAGAAATATCACACCAGCCTAGTCCCGAACTCATCGTCTAGTATGACCATCTATTGACCCCACATGCCACTAGGGCAAACGAGGAATACCTGCCTATATGTATGTGCTTGGGTTGGGGGTCCCTTTCTGACTTAGTCTGGTTATATTGGGTCAATGACCAGGGTCGACCTAGGATTATAGGGCTTTTGAAAATAGTAAATGAACGAAATTGAGAAATGATAATAAGTTAGAGACATCTGCTATCTAACTTAAACACACAGCATTATTTCAATTGCTTTCCAATTGTATTCTAAAACGTAACCTAACACTTTTTCTCGTCTCCCTGAGGAAGGGGGAACTGGATACAGTCAGAAGATTGGACATCTTTGGATGGTATTTTGACACTAAGGGGCCCCATGTCATCCAGCCCATAACCATGTATGCAACCAGGAGGGTGTCGCTGGGGCCTGGTCATTGATTTTTGGTGCCCTTATTGTTGTTCATACAATGACGTCATCACATCGTTTTGGACTTAGTCCCTTTTCTCACTGCAGCTCAGTGAGTTTTAGTAGAGTCTTGTGCATGATAGGGTTTTAAACTTGATGTAGCATAGTTATGAAGTTAGTAAATCAATTTACTTCAAAAATCAGATTTGAAACCAACTTCTTGAGGATATATCATGTGAAGTGGCACTAAAGTGCTGAAACCCCACCCCCAGAACAATGTGTGACAAAAGTTGGTGCTCCTCTGCCACAGGGGAAAAAATAAACTCGGTGCTAACAAAAAAAAAAAAGAATCATCCTCCTCCCTGGTAAGAATATATTGCACAGTGCTTTAAAAAATGGGCCTGGCTGCTACTCAAGATAGCACTAGCAGAGGCATAGCATAGCCTTATGAAACAATAGTTTGAAAATGCGACCGTAGTGTTGGGGGGTGGAGGGGGAGTGTTAAACAAAACAAATAATGGTTATCATGGTTTTCAATTTGTCGTAGTACCAGTTCAAAAATCATACCTTATATTCTTATTCTTGAAGAGCTTTCTAATCCAAAGGCATCTAACCTTTAATTTTCCTCTCTTTGACTAAAAGACACTATCAGTGATTTGAAAAATCATTTGAAATTTGCCGGAGAGCTTCAAAGTGAAGGATGGATACATTGGTGAATTCTCATAAGTAACCTTTTCTAAAGACGAATGACAGAAAAGGAAGGAAAACGGGCAGTGTTCCAAAAATACGATTCCCCATTCAATTAAGTGTTGTAGTAAGTGTCCGAACGGACAGTAATGACTCAATCTCCGATTCTGTCCTTAATTAGGTTGCTTATGCTGGTCTTATCATTGCGTGTATGTTAGGATACCTGTACGATGTTACATCATGCAAAAAATTGATTTGATGTTTTTTCGATTTTCTGATTAGAAATCACTTGATAGGTCTTTTTAAAGGGTGGATGGCCCAATTTACGGATCTGAAGTTTTATTTTAATAGATTGGCCTTCACTCAAAAACCATATCTGTAAAATTTCACGCCGATATTTCAATCCGTTTTGATGCGAGAGCATAAAAACGATATTTGTGAGGCCCATAGAGTACTGTGTAAAATCTCAATTTGGTCAACCACATGGGGCACTTTTCACTCATAACTTCAAACCCAACATCCTTTGGCTCTAAGATTTCACAGGGTAATGAAGAAAAGTAGTAGCTTCTTTTGATACCAAACATTTGACTACTTCCGGTTAAATCTGGGGCTTTTTGGGAAGGGGCTATTAGCGATCGGGCCAGGACCTTTAAATACATTAATCAATGAGAAAAAAATAAAAACAAAAACATTGAATGCAAAGAACAAATACTCCACACTGTTTATTGATAGTTGATAGGTGTTCAATTTTATTGAAGAAATAAGGCTATGGACATTATGACGGACTAACGAAATGCCAAAAAACACAGTGTGTGGACTTACGATATGTGACAGTGTAGAGTGGGGGTACTTAAATGCTAGACTGAGCCATGAGAAGTGAGGGACATTGGTTAGGAACAGCGTGGGGTGGTTTGAATTGCAGGTTAACATAACCCCATCCTGTTGGATTGGAACCAAGCAAAGGGACAAACCAGTTGGGGAGTGTCTTGAAAATGAATATTTTTTTTTGTAAATGAAGAAAATTTGATTTTGCAAAAGGACTGCTGTGCTTGACTACTGAGTCACAATTAGATAATCAATGTTTGAATTACATACTGTACCTTTTAATTAATAAGTACTAAACCATTCTCCATACAATTCAGAAGGACACATATACGGTTCCCAGCTGCACATCCCCACCAAATCAATCAGAGTACTCTCCACCCCGGGTCTAGCTTATCCCATACATGTTCTACCGGTTGACATGAAATTTGGTCAATCAAATGTTCAGCCATATGAAGAAAAAGTCTTATTGGAACTTCATAACATCTTGTATTGTTTGCAATACAAAGGCCACACGACAATTTGTATGCATGTGAAGAGGAAGGACTTGCAGTTGCCAGCTTGTGTTTTGTGATCTTCTTTTGTGATTAAAATAATTTTTAATTTCTCTATTTTACTTGAGAAAAGATTTCTCACAGAGAAAGTAATTACTATTATCATGCAGAGAATATGGAATGCGCCTAGTGCTATATTGAAATGGTACCAGGTTTTGTTTACTAGTTGATGATAGATTGTTTTTTCATCTGTGTTGACAAAACAAAGATTGCATTCATATGAGGTAGTTCCCTGATGTCATTAATGCTATGAAGTCATTTGTGTGTGATTCAATGGACAGTCTTAGGCTATGTTTATGCATATGCTGCTGTAATAGTATTTTTAGATATTAGGGGATCTGGTGTGAGATAATAAGACCAGTGATGTTGCCATATAGTTTTCCAGGAGTTTTGTTGTGGATCTCCAAGTGTGTGGTAGACGGTGCAGTTTATACCTGGAATCAATTGATATTATAGATACCTCAGGGTGCTGAAAGTACATGTCTGCTGTCATCTTTGAAGCCAAAAGAGCTTTGGTTTTTTTGGAAAATCAAAAGGAATTCCAGTTTGAGGTCTAAAAGGGGGACATTTGTGACCAGATGGACATTTGTGAGAAATCTGTTGTTAGTGATGCTGAACGTTGTGGATACCCAAGGGACCTAGAGACCTGTCCATCTTGAAAAGCTGGGACTGCTCAGAAAAAGAAATAATATCTGAAGATCCATGGATTTATATCAGGATTTATAACTTTGCATGCTGACATGTTGTAGTATTTTGATGTGTGAGGACATATGCCAATGTTGAACTGCAATGCTACTAACGCATGCTACTAAAATCTAAAAGTTAATTAAAGTGGACATTTCTCGTTTGTTAAAGATTATAATATTCAAGAATATTTCGGGTATTGTGATAACCCTTGTAATTGTTGGTTTTAGACATTTCCAAATTCTTGAACCAAATCCTTTGATAAAATTATAATAAATTAGTGTTATTATAAAAAGTTCAGAATTAGTTGTGCAGGCACATAGCCAGCCGGGTGGTTCTGAGGGGGCATTTCCGGTTCGGTGCAAAAAAGTGTCACCGATCACCCAAGGAAGGAATGTCCTGGTCGCAGGGCAAAAGAAGATCGGAAGAGGGGCTGATTACATGACTCTCCGTGTTTTATTCCGATTTCCCCTCAATTATTTTTCAGAGGGGGCACTCTGCCCCTTGCCCCCACTGCCTGCCTCGCCACTGCATTTGTGCACAAATCATTTGTTGTGTTTAAAGCAGGGGTGTCCAATCTGTGACCCCGATGGCCATCTGCGGCCCGCTAAGAGCTTGCGTGCGGCCTGCGAGGTACAGCCCAGAGAAAAAATAAAAAATGCAAAAAAAATAGATAAAAAAAAAGATGTCATTTTTAAATATCTCCACATAGAACAAAGAATCATTTAACACATGACATGCACACCCATCTCCATATAATACACACCGCCCCACAAAGCACACCAAACAACACACAACCACAGACAGGGGTCAAACATAGAGATCATCCCCGTATTATACCCACTCTTGCCGAATAATAGATTTCACCGATTGCATGGATGATTATTGCATGGGGGGGTACTCGGGGGGGTACTTGTGTGGCAAAAAAAAAGTGCAGATAGTGAAGGAACCATATCTTTTCAAGGCAATTTTGGTGTCCACTTTTCAAACTCTCAAAATGTTTAAAAATTTGTTGGAAAATTAGTCCTATTTCCTCAATGGAACCAAAATTTTTTTCAACAGAAAAGAGTAAAACTTTAAAAAAACAAAAAAACTAAAAAATCAATAAAATTTTTACAAATTACTAAAATAGAAAAATATTCAAAACTGAAAAAAATGGCAAATTTGTAATTAAATTTGCCCAAAATCTTGAAATCTTTTGTATAGGTGGGTCTTTTCTGCAAAATTGGGTAAGGTTTGGGACACATCCCTTACTTAAAACCAAACTTGAGACCCCCCTCCCCATTATTTGCTTGGGGCCTGCTATAATGTTGGAATTTATCAACCAAGTGGCACCTACATCAAAAGGTTGGACACCCTGGTTTTTAAAGGGTATTTCTAACCTTGCGACATCATAACACTGGTGAATCGTATGTATTTTGTTACTGACAAAACAACATTCAAAGTGGATTTTAAAAAATCCCTAGGCTTTAAGTTTCAACTAAAGAGGTTGGTTTCAATCCATTAAAGAAGTGCCTTTAAAGGTGGTTACCTTTGCGCAGGTATAACTCTAGAATTAATGGTGACTGCCATTTCACTTCCTTGACATGTCATACACCAATATGAATTCATGAATTAAGTGAAGGGAAGTGTTTCCGTAGACGTATACGGCTACCTAACCCGGGGGTGCCGTAGCGTATACGGCCTATTAACCAAAAGGGCTTTGTGGTTAGGTAGCGTTACGGCTACGGAGAGCGTGTCCACAGTAGATCGGTTATATAGCCGGACCAGTCATGTGTGACGAACGATCCATGCCATACTTCCTGTACGAACTGTGAGGGCAAACAAGGAAATTTCAAATATCAGTGTCTCTAAAAATAATCGAAAGTTACTTGACTTATTTTGCCTCCTGATTTGTAAAGCTTCCATAAAAAATATCCACCATCTAGAAGGATATGAAGCTGGAGAAATGTTTCTTTGGTACAAAAAATGTGCAATTTCTCATCGTTTATATTATATGAGAAAGCAAAATATGAAGTTCATTCAGCTCTATGTTTTAAACATCTGAATATAAGCAATTTAGGAAATAGGATCGCACAGAGTTTTTGGACTTCCGATATCCTGGCTATCCATTGGCACAACCAAAATAAGTACACAATAATCATTATTTAGGAAAATCTGTGGCAATTGCAACCCCCCTCCAGTGAAGGTATTATACAAATGACTGGTTGGCGAGGGCGCTAAATTTTAAAAAAAGTAGGCATATACCATTGGTTAAATAAAAAGTTGTTAAAATATCAATATTAGCACAATAAGTAATGACTTATATGTTGTTTCTCTAGTTAAAACAGTTCATTATTTTTGCCTATGAAGGGTGCTTCCACCTTAATGTATGAATTGTTCTAAAGCCGCCAAAAAAAAAAATTGGGATATTTAAAACAAGACGACATATAATCTATATTCGTCTCAGATAAAAAAAAGAAAAAATCCAGTATATTCAAGGCATAAGAAGGACAAAATATAAACCTTAAAAAGTGACAAAAAATACTGAAGTAACAATATATAAATAAAAAATTTAAAAAGTAGGCATAACTAAAAAAGCTGCTGTCTTCGACCACCCTATTTCTCTGCAGAACGGGAAAAAAGTACCGACCTTAATTTTCAACGTTCCAAATTTGTTTTCCTTTCAGTTTTCACAATGTAAATTACCAAAATAGCATCTTCAAACAGTTTCACGTAATTTTTTTGAACACAAAAAAGTTTTAAAAAATCCTTTATAAAAATACAAACATTTTTTTTTAAACTTTCTTGCGACATACCCCGAGACGATCGACTTAGAGCGAAACAAGTGTTGACGGTACACAAGTACATTTTGCCTATGTCATGATTCTTTTATCCGTTTATGAAGGCCTAAATGTTTTAACTATTCCCGAGCATTTTTTTTAGCCCTGAAATCGAAAAGAAATCTGGAATACTGTCACTCTAACCTTCCCACAAAACGCCGAACATCAACAACCATTACCACGATGCATTTGGAAAGATTTTTGTGGACTCTACAAATTGAAAGAGACGCGAAGAAAATACAGGACAAATCCAGGATTTGTTTACTGGCTAAAAAGGCTTTAAATTACGCGCACATTGGATATACCGTTTTGACTTGACACAACACACCTACACATAACTTGTGGTTAACATTCCACTCTAACTATATTCTGGTAGTGTCTTTGTTCAGAGCTAAAGACTTATTTTCTTCTTTGAATCTGCCCAATTTGCATTTTTACACGTCAGGACTAATCCAACATTTAGCCGACGTTTCCCAAATTCCAAACTCTTCAAAAATAAGAAGTATATTCATAACAATAGTTTTCAAGATAAAAAAATAACTCTGAATGATCGGTTATCATGCACGTATCAGCTGCCCATCGATTCACTCAAATATCTATTGACGCTGATTGATATGCAAATTAGAATGCATATAGCAGTAACAACACTGTACAGTCGTGGTTTGCGCGATACCATGTACTTCAAAAGCAATACTTTGTTATATTCTACAATACAGGCAAGTCAAATTCTTTGAATGAAAGCGTACGTAAAATTGTTTTCAAACAATTTCATTTGATCCTGAGTCGTTGTTGTTGTCTTAATAACAATGCACGTTGTTTTTCGTAAAGAGGAAAACTTGCATATTTTTTCGAGTCTCAAGACCAAAACAACCTCTGCACCCGGTTTGCGCCCTCTTGAAACATTCTTATATTAGTACGTTTGTCCTTTAAGGATGGTGAGTACGGCTACCGAAACACTCCCGGGCTATTTACCGTATACGGCGACGAACCTGGGTTAGGTCGCCGATACGGTACCGAAACACTTCATTAATATGCATTCAGGTAGTAGGTATCATTACATAGGTAAGCAATTCCTGGAATGAAATACTACGATTGAATCCAAATAATAAGGCATTAAGTAATTTGCATTACTTATTGTCTGTTAATAATGCCCAGGGGCATGGAAGTATTGTGAAAAAGGGATGGTCATTAGTAGGTCATTTGTTCAGTTCATTTCAATCAATCAATCAATTTATTACAAATTTCCATAAACATCCAACAACTAAATAATGATCACACAAAAAAGGACAATTATGGAGGAGATGGCCAAAAGGCAAATAAGGCCAGGTGGCAACCCCTAAAAATTAATAGTACAGACAACTACCAAAAGACATTAAAATAAGGGTAATTAAACATAACAAAATAAGACATATGCCCCAAGATGAACAATTTACTCAAGAGTTATATTATAAATGAGTTGTTTTTTTGTATTGATTTCAAAATGTTTAGCTGATTTTGAAATTTTTAGATTTTCATGTAAGGAATTCAAAAAAGAATTGGTCGGTTCTATTAATTGATTGATCTGAATACTTTTTTGTTGGGTCACATTATACTATTGGATTTTCTCGTATTATAATATGAATGGCATTACGCCGAAAATTAAAATACCCATCAAAGGAGATGTAGTTGATTTGTACTGTACCTGTACATATAAATAAGCCAATCCAAGTTGTAAGTGTCAAAAATATTAAGAATGTTTGATCAGAAACATACTGGTTGCGGTATATGGCTTTATAATAATGGCATTTGACATGTTCAATACCCTGGTGCTCCCTGCACAAAAAGGATTGATGTTTAAGAGACGTTGGTAAACGG
>JAMKCH010062933.1:0-30076 GCA_023653785.1 Ophioderma brevispina
CCCTTCAAATACTAAATGGTGAGTGCGGTCACGGAGTGTGACAGTAATAGCACATCATAACTTTTGAAAGAGGAAATATCTAAACCATTTATTTGGATTTAACGGACGGTGCATATAAACTTTTAGGCGGTTGACATGAAATTGAAAATACTGAGACAGTGGTTTTTAGTAATAAAACCTTCTTTGTCTTTTTGTCACGTGTGTAGACATACCAAAGTCATTTTTTTGTTTATACTTGTCTATTGCTATAAAATTTGTTTTTTTCAAAATAAATTTTGAAAATTGAAGTCCATGTAATACTTAGGCAGTATTTCAAACAGAAATGAATAGCTAATCAATATAAAACTAAAGAAGCAAAATGGTGCATAATGTCTCCACTGTTTATTCCAAAATATTAAACAAGTCAGATATGCAAAATGAGGGTGTTTGAGTTGAACAAATTGTAACAATATAATGAGAAACTTGGAAGGCTGGTTAACATGATAATGTAAAAGCAAATGGGCAATACCCTCAACTTCATTTTTTATCAAAAAGGTTGGTGCTTTCTTTTTGAAGAATTGGCCTAAACATGATTGATCAATCTTAGTGATGAGTCTAAAGATGACACGAGGTTCCGTGCTACAGCTGACGGATGAATAAGGGAATTGGCATGATCATGTTAGCTGAAGTACTAGTAGATCTATTACAATTCCAGAATAATAGGCAACATCCTTCTGTGTCCTTGTATTTAATATCAGCTTGGTGGATTTTCACCAGGATCTGATATTTGCAATTTATGATTCAGTCTTCTTTATGGATGTTTCACGATCCGAGTGGGAAAGTCAAGTAGACCTGCGGTGTCAGCGGCGTAAAACAGTAGATCGAACGCTAGGCAGACGGTGAATCTTAGTGGGCACGAACAAGATGAGTCACTAGGACAGTAGCGAGCCCTGCGGTAATAATCAATGTACCGTCAAGGATCTGACGAAGCACATCTGACTGATATAGACTGAGTTCGACCATTCTAGGTAGGAAGAAAACCAAGTTCATGGTTTTGCCAGTACAGTTCCGCTACAGCTCAGGTAGACGGTTGGAGCTGTTTGTGGTTTATGGTGTCGTAGGCGGCACTGAAGTCAGTAAACAGAACAATCCTCTTATTTGTCAAGACAGTCAAGATGTCATTCTGAACCCGTAACAGAGCAGTCTCAGTTCTGTGATATTGCCGGTATGGTTACTGATTGGTACATGGAGATCACTATCGATGAGATAATTCTGCAACTTATCACGGTACTTTTCACTCACCTTCCGAGAAATGGAAGGTTTGAAATTTTATAGGGCGATAAGGTGAGAGGGAGTTGATGTCCAAGCAAGTTGTCTCCAGCACCTGGACGACGCAATCCTATAACAGACAGAGAGGCAGTAGTAGTATAGTGTACACTGTTGAGAAGCTTCTTGATCTTGTTGTGGAAAAAAAAATCTGCAACGCTGTAGCCAAAATCGTTGACATTCATGGGTAGAGGTTAGCGTTTGTTCTACTCTAGGAGAGTTAAATGCTGACAACGTGGAAAAGGTAACTTGGTCACATGAGGTAATCTGTTTGAACTGATACGCTGTCTTGGCTTAGCAAGAAGAGAGTTTTTTTAAAACGCTGATCGGTACGCTCTTCGCATGCTGTTTGAGCCAATCTGTGAAAGCATGAGCCATGTCATTTCCGGGTCCCAAAGCAGCCACAACGTTAAAAATCGTAAATGGAAATCAACACATACTTTAATTGATAACAACAGCAGAAATGTATTAAATTAAATTTATTTCCATCAAATATTATTGTCATCAATGTAACATTCGCCAAAAAACGTATTTTGAGGTAAAACTGATCTGAAAAAGGTTAGTGAAAAAAACTGGCTTGATAGGAATATACGTCCTAAAAATAAAATAAAAATCTCTTACAATAAAGTAGGTCAAAAATCATCTTGTTTGTTGCAAATTGTACATTTGATGGGACATATTGTGTCAATCAAAACTGTAACGTTTGATGTAAGCAAAATGGATTTTAGGTTAATAATTACATTTCTTTGCAAATTTACTTTTTGGAGTCTGTCTTGCCCAAATTTTACATTAAAAACTGATTAAATGACCCAAAGTAATTCGATTACTGGAAATTACGCATTTATGTAAAATCGGGAAGATTGGGACCCCTTTGTAAACAGGCCAAATATCATGGGACGCGATTCAATCTTGTCATTGAATGTATAAGTCCCAATCTTGGATAGTCGCTGGTTGGAGGCCCCTTGCATATAGTTCAGATGAGCAAAACGTTCGCTCGTTCATGTACCTGTGACGTGCGGCGCAAGCACCAGCCTTTTTGGTAAAACTAAGGGTTTAAAGTGCGGACAACCATCGCTACCAATCTCTAGGTCAAACGAGACGTTCTTGATTGTTGAAATTTTAACTACTTTGTTCGGTAGAAAGGATTGAATATTTTTAATCTTTCCGTGGAGAGGGCCAGCGAACAAGTGTGAAGGAAAACCCAGGTGTTATGTATAATATAAACGTTAGTCAAATTAAGTTGAACTCATAGCCGGTGGGGTAATTCACTATGACAATGGGTCATTCTCGGCAGCCAAGTTTCATTCATAAACATGCTATCAACAATCATGCTCACTAAACATGGTCCAACAAAGTGATTGTTTTATGCGTGTGGAACGTGTGTGAGTTTAATATGCCTGTCAAAAGAGACTTTTCTGATAAAGATATAGCCGTGTTTTACGACATTCGTGGAAAAAAAATACGGCTGAGGCGAAGCCGAAGCCGTATTTTGTTTTGCACGAAGGTCGTGAAAACGAGGCTATATCTATTTAACGCACACTGGGACGTCACCCATTGTTTTGAGCACTCTTAGCTTTTTGGACAGACTAGTAATTTCCAGAGATAAAGAAATCCTAGCTAACAATACAAACTATATACAACGCCAGTAAAGGTGCAACGAGAGATTTTGAAACACCCAAATGTGGTCGTAATAGTAATTTCATATAGATTAGACACTCAATATATATTCTTACCTGTTTAGGCTACCGAAATGTCTTAAAAGAGGGAAAAAAGGAGATTTGAGTTGCTGATATTCAATGTAAAACATAGCGAATTTCGTATTTGCTCCTATACGAAATAGAAATTTCACAATTTTTGAAAAGAAACTTTTCTCAACTTAATCCTTCAGATGGGGATATTTGAAAGATCCCGAGGAGAGTTTGCTCGGGCAGAGGGCGGTACTTCGATTTTATGGACACCTGATATGTGAATCGCTCGTTGAACCCTTGAACACCTATACGTGTTAACAACTTTGATAGAATCCTGGGATGTAATTGCGCCAGTGGTTTTTTAAGTGCTATTAAATGCCATGAAATCTGCATGACCAATTGCGAGGATAATAGTTCAAACCCAGTGTAGTTTTCTGTGTTCACTAGTCATTGGATGTGGGTTGGTACTAAGAGCCTCTGGACTCTGAACTGCAATGTTTCGTGGACAACTGGATTTTTATTGCAAGTTAAACACATGAACTGATCCGGGAAAACAGGATACGAAAACCGAACTGGGATTCGTACTAATTGCGAAAACTAAAATATGAGGAGGGGCCGGGGGGGGTATCAGGATCGATACGTCAAATTTGGAATTATATAATATTGAGGTTTAAGCGAAAGAGACGACTTGAAAATTATACACAATGTTTTTGTGTGTCATTAGATGAATTTGATGTGTAAGCCTATGGTGGATTTATTTACAAAGTTAACTTCTGAACTTTCCAGTGAAAACACAGGATACATAATACATAAATACATTGAGTTGACCAAAAACTGGGATCTATATGAGGAATATTTCCTTCTACCAACTTCTGTGTATGTCTTGGATTACACTAAAGCTAGCAGAAAAAAACACTACAACCAGAATCGACGAACCAATCGGGAGGAATCTGGGATTTATTAAACATTATGTATTGAGTGTTGATTGAACTAGAAAGTTAGCAAATGGAAATAGCGTAAACACAAGAGACAAAATTGTGGAATAATAGGCGAGCGTTCAAGCTTCAAAAAGTTGCTGGTCTTTTTCGAGTAACCCCTCCCCTCGGTACACAGTCAAAACACAACCACTTTATTCAAAGGCCAATTAGATAGGATTTATGAAACTGATGTTGTGGTCAACATTTGGTGCAGGGCGTGTTGTTTTTTTGGCAAAAAAACCCTATTTGGGCTAAAAATAAAGAAAAACCCGAATTTTTTAAATTTTATATCCAAAAGCCCAAAATTCTGATACATTAATACCTTTTTGTTTTAATTCTACATTTTAACAACATTGCATAAAAAGGTCAATGATATTTTTGCTGCACAAATGCAGTAGAAGGAGTTATGTTTGGGGTATGAAAAAAGGTAAATTTTTTTTGGCTAAAATCAAACAAATATAATTTTTTTCCTTAAAATGGACAAACACCACATTGTATGTAGTAACATCATGATTTTTTAGATTATATTCTGTATAATTGTGTTCAGTGTCCCATACAATACTTTGGCAGCTATAACAATTGGCTATAATGTGTTTTTTTTCAAAAAACTGCCCTTTGGTGAACAATTGAGAAATTAGCATATAATGCTACACAAATATATTTTCGCCAAATAACTGACAGATTAACCTTAATTGTTACTTTTTGTGGTATACTTTTAGCTTTGATTTATTCACAAAATAAGTCTTGCTCAACAAATTGGTGAAATGGAAATTTAGTTACGATCCAATTTTTGGCCTAAAAATAGCAAAATAAGGAACAAATGCATTATTTTTTGGCAAGACGTGATATTTGAGATACAATGATTACTTTTTCTTCTGCACACACAAAATTTTTACATTCAGGCTTCACTTATTACAAAATCCTGCAAATTTTTTGCAAAGTTGACTAATTAGCACCCATGACCCTTCACCCAAACTTGTATAAAAATCCCATTTTTCTTAGTAAAAGTCAAAATAAATGAATTTTTTAAATGGCTCGAAAATCAAAATGCGCATTACCTACTGAAAATAACTTGCATTATTTTTTTTGGCTTACCGCATTTGTGTGTGTGTTTTTTATAAGGTTTTCAAAAGATTGTAACGTTTTCTTTTTCTTGTTTTTTTGAACTGGTCAAGAAAAATTGGCCCAGATGCAATAAAAAAATATTTCCCGTGTGCGCGTATCTTTTTCGACTAAAAAATCGCAAAGCTCTTAGGTTTCTGGCCTGTTTGGAAGCTGGACAACACCGTTACATTTTTTCCGTAAGAAAGGGTTCAAGACTTTCCTGTGTCCGGATTGGGTAACAGGTCAACACACTGCTTGTTGTCAATGCGTTTTGCCAATATTGATTCCATACATAGCTTCCACTCATAGTATATATGGGTCCCAACTATTTTCATTTTTTTTTGCAATAATTATACTTTTTGCAATTTTTGGTTGGACTTGAGCATTTGGGTTGTGATTCTATAAAATCATTTTGATTGAATGATTGATGAAATGCGTAATTTTTGTACCCTGAGAGAACAGACTCTGCCCTCTTTTCCCTGTAGCATATCAGGGATTTTATGATTATCCAATCATATGGCAGTTTTTATTAAACTGGATTTCACAAAAAGAAAAATGGACCATTATCGGACATAACACCATGCCACAAATCAAAAGAATTTTTTATTTTTTTTATTTTTTTTATTCTTTTTATTTATGGAAATATTTCAAACATTAAATGAAATTCAATCTTCGACTCATTTAAAGAGCAAGATATACATACTCTCTAAATTTCTTAGATTAAATCTATTAGAGTTAGAATTCAGTCATTTTTATTTACAAATTTTAATTATCAATCTGACATTTGTCGCTTAATATCAAATCCAATAGATTACTTTTTAGCCCTAAGATTTTAGAGAGTAACCTTTGCACGGAGGAATCTTTTATGAAAATGACACCCCTTTTTCTCAGTAGCATTAGTGAATGGAAACAAATACGAAAATAGAAAAATATGAAAAGGCAAAACCCTACCAGATCTTAAAAGGCAAAAACCCCCAGATTTTGCGAATGAGTGATAATAATGTTAGGGTTTTTTTTGCCCCGCAAAATATAATTTGTTTTTTTCCCCCCCCCCTTTACTCCCACAGGGTTTCAAAATTTTCGGTAAAATTTCCACTTTTGCCATTATTTTTTGCAAAGCATACAAAACTTTGTAAAATCGCACAGATTTTTTGTAAGATAACGGAAAAATCACACAAAAGTATTTGAAATCTGATCACAAAGTACATTAACTGCCAGAACAACTTTACAACTGCCAGTAGCTATACACTTTTACTACTTACTTCCACATATTTTTATATTCAAGTTGTTACCATTTTATATTCCTGTTACAGTGCAGTGTTTATTGCCATTATAGTAATGTATGTGAAGTTGTAACCTTCTCTTTTTTATAATCCAGTGGATGTCTAGTCCTTGGGGTACCAGTGAAAATTTAAAAAAGAAAAACGTACTTTGCCATTCTTTTTGCAAGAAGCATACACAATTTTGTAAAATCGCACAATTTTTAAGATAACTTCAAAAATATCACACAATAGTCCATAAAATCCAACACAAGATTTCTGCTAAGTCATCAAAATCAAATCAAAATTTGTAAACTGCCCTGTTTTCACTATTTGCAACAGAATTATGTTAACCCTCCCCACCAGATTCGGTTAAACACAAGCTTCTGTTAAATCGCACACAATTCTGTTACATTGCACAGAGTTCCATAAAATCGCAACAAATTACATCCAATCGCATACGAATTTGAAAATTGCACAGTTTCCTTAAAATCACATATAGGTCTTGATTGATCTTCGAAATGATAAAAAAAATCTTTGGAGAATTTGAGAATTGAATAAATTTCATACAACATCATCTCAAAATCGCATAAAATTTCAAAGAATCAACTGTTGCATCGTTTAGATTTTCATAGACGATCGCGATTTACCACTTTTAAGCTGTGAGGTATGACATATATGACATATTCTCTCAAATCTACTTAGATAGGAGGGAACATGTTACACAGATTCAAAAATCCATAGTTCTTGCCTTCTGTCTGCCCAGAAATGCATATTTTTGACTAAATTGGCCCATTGAACATTTGAACTACGACATACCTAAACTGAATGCAATGGTATTTCAAGTATTTTCAGCTATATTTAGGGCATAAAACATGGAAGTTTTTTAATAAATGGTAGCTAAAGTTTAACTACTATTCGGGTGTTAGAAACCTATTTGAGAGAACGTATATTTTTCACTCAATATCACATAAACACATGATTTTCGGAGGTCGTAGAGAAATAGACATGTCGTACATTAATCAAGGAAGTTTTGGCTAAAAAAGATTAAATTATAATCCACCCGACCAGTAAACATATTTTTAATTTACAGGAATAGCTTATGAAAGGGAAGATAAGTCTGTAGAATATTCCGAAGCGATAATTTGATAGAAAAGGAAGAAAACAACAGTGTCAAAGGTATGAATCTCCATCCTTTTACGTGTTGTAGTAAGTGTCTTTGTTTCCTTATTAGGTTTGCTTTTGGTCCTATAACTTATGGGGATATCGAAACTAAACTTGTTACGAACATGCTAAAATCTGATTTTTTTGACGATTTTTGTGTCGATTTTCCGTTGAGCAAATCATATTGCTCTCTCTTTGGCTCTCTGTTAGCTTGTTCCCCCATCTAATTTGGCCCTTCACGGCTATTTCTCAAAGTGCTGGTTACTTTACAAATTAGGGACCAGCAGTCCCGAATAGGTCGACCGATTATGACCTAGTACCCTCTGGATGACCTTTTACCTCCTCATGTTGTGTTACCCTACGTAAGACAGCTTGTCTCAATGTACAAACAAACCAAGTATCCAAAATGTGTATGCGAATGCTACTCCGACACACACGGACGGCCACGCAGACCACGACCTTATGCCGACGAAGGGTCCATTGCATTGAAACGACCTAAAATGATATAAAACTTGTTAAGTTAATCTGTCTTTACTCATTCAAACTACTATTAATCTAGAAACTGGGTATTTAATACTGAGAACTCCTAAAAGATTAAGTACTGTGAAGTAACGTCTCGTGCCGAGCAAGCTCGTGCCCGGAGTGCCCATCTCTCTTCCTTAGCGTTTGGGCAGACTCCTCCGTATTATTTTGGGGCTGTGGTCGGGTCGGTTCGCCACTCCTCCGCACAGCGATTCTGTTACGTTCCCAGCATTGAATAATGCTGGTACCCATTGATACACCTGGGTGGAGAGGAGTACTTAAGGTAAAGTGCTTAACTCAAGGGCACAACACGTTGGCCAAAGTGGGACGCGAACCCACGGCCCTTTGGATGCGGGACGAGCGCTCAATCTACTGGACCACAGACGTGCCCGTAAAAAATAGTACTGTACAAAATAGGTAAAATGAAATTTTTGAATAATTTGGTCCATTTTAAAACTAAATTACTTTTTAATCAAATACCTCTACTGCTTTACTCTTCCTGAAACTGCTTAAATTTTGAAAACATGAAATCAAATCTACAGAGAGAAGTTCATTGCCACATCCAATTTTAGTGCTTTAGGTCCGTGTGTATTTCTCCACGTTTTTCAATTTTTTAAAAAACCAAAACAGGGATTTCTTTTGCCACTTTGGACATAAACACACCTGCTAAAAGATTTACAGGCTCTCCCGACAATATTTGAAATATAAGATCTATAAAAAACAATGACGCTACTCTTAAAATGCTCAAAAAAATGCTTTAAAATACTTCAAAATGCTTTTGTTCTACTTTTCTTAGAGAAATCCTAATTTCCTCCCTTAATTTTTAGCCAAAAAGACCTTTTTTCCCCAAAAACTCCAGTTAATACACTTTTTACCCCTAAAGTAGCATCTTGACTATTCGTGCAATCTATAAAATTAAGATCTATGATTAACAACAATACCACACCACACATTTCATCAACCATATAAATTATATTAATAAAAAAAGAAAAATTTTTTATTTTTTTTATTTTTTAGGCCAAAATCAGTTTTTGCCAAAAAACACCCCCTGCCACCCAATTTTTTTTTTACCACAACACAACCATCATTTTCGTAAATTCTACATTATTTACCATTCGAAAAAAACGTGTTGTATTTTGTTGTACCGAGGGGAGGTTCCCGACCAATTTGCAGCGTCCTGACGCTCCACTATAATAACATTTCCTACTGATAATACTGCTAAACCTTATACGAAGACGGAGGTAACAAAGTTAGGCCTAGTCAATTTCCGAACTCTTTTTAAGCTTTACTTTAATAAAACAAAGGTTTCAGGTTTTATTATGGAGGAGGAGGGGGAATGGAGGATTTGAGGGGAACAACAGAATTGTAAGCAAGAGGTGATATAACATTTTCATCAAGGCGAGAGGGCGAATATGAACCTTTTACATGGAGAAATCTCAAGATCAAGGACAAGTATTTTTTTGGGAAAAAATTAAAATCCTCCTGGCCCGCACCCCGAATAATATTTTTCCCCACGGGTTTTATGTACCTGAATAATTTTATTGATATGATTCCACATCGTGATTTTAACATCGGTTTACTCTTACAATTAAAGGATCTTCAAGATTGTATAGAAATTGTTACAAGTTAAAGGATCAGCGCAAGATCAAAACTCAAACGTGAGTAGTTTGGTAAAGCAGTCCGTTAGTCCTAATTAAAAAAAATCACAACTTACAAAGCAAACAAAAACAAATATAAAAGATAAAAAACTGAATATGAAATAAAATACCTGTGTAGACAACCGATTCCAACAAATAATCAATACGCAAAATGAAATGAACAATTTTAACACTAATGCATGCGCGATATTTTACAAAAAGTAACAACGACACAAAGAAAGATAAAAATAAACCGAATAAAATAACACAAAAACAAAGAAAATATCCCACCCTGGCTTATACAACCCAAATGTAAAATTCTACTGCAATTGGCACATGCCCGTTTTAATGTATATGGCCTAATGGTGATTTCTTTTGGGTGTAATTTAATAATGTTTTTAAGTCAACATATTTATAATTTCAATAATTTTTGTTTGGTTCAATAAATATCAACAATGTTTGTGTTAATAAATTAAAAATGTTTAAATACAAAAATAAAACAGAATAAACTCACAACAATCAAAACAAAGAATAAATATCTCCACCCTGGCTCATACGCCCAAATGTCAAGTTAAGTTCATGACACACGCCATTTTTATGTTTAAATTTGACGAAGATTATGAATATGTCTAATAGTTATTTTGCTTGGAGGTAATTAATAGTTTAACCAAATAATATTTAAGTCATATTTTGTATACTTTAATCCTCTTCATTTGTCGCTCTTAGCACACCTAGACGCATGCAAATTTTGTGTTGTTTCCCTTGTTTTGTACGAATGTGAAGTTAGAACAATAACACTCCGTTCGTAAATGTACGAATGGAGACTTTTTAATAATAAGACTCTCCATTCGTACATTTACGAAAGGAGTGTTAATTGTTCTATCTCTACATTCGTGCAAAATAATGTGAAGCGACAAAACCATGCCGTGACGTCATAGGGTTGCGTTAAGTGACTTTATCTCCGAAGATTTAAGGCGATTATGACATGCTCGTCCTTCCCAACCATTCAGCTAGTATGGATGTCAACATGCGACCGACAAGTAAAAGCGGAATTTATTGTCTCTACCTCAATCGGTTAATCTGGTTTGACAACCGCTTGTTCCTGCTCGGTGTGTGTGTGTGTGTGGTGTGTGTGTGTGTGTGTGTGGTGTGTGTTGTTGTGTTGTTGTGCGTGTTTGTAAGCACCTGCAACCCGCGTACAACATATGAGAAGCCACTTCTAACCGCGGCCCACAGAACTGGGACTTCCCGTTTATAATTTGTATGGTTTCTTTTTTTCAGTCGGTACTGGATTAATGTCACGGTTCAATGATCTTTCTTCCAATTCCTTCCACCATCGTTTGATGTCCGCGATTTTGACGGTATACAGATACATTCCGGTTGGTGTGCAAGTTGGAGGGCAATGCGTGTCATGGTTGATGTCACTCTGAATTAATATGACTTTCCTAAATAAGCGACCCGCTAACGGCCAAATGCCTAACTACTGAAATGTCCCCAGTTGGATAGAGAATTTCAAACACAATAGCCACTTTTCAGACATCAGAGTAATTCATTTTTATTTTTAATTATGAACGTTGATGCCAATTCGTTTATATCCGTTAAAATAAATAGGATGTTGTCAAATAACTGTCCGCGTTTCTACGGTATAAACTCAAATTCCGTATTTGCTGGCGGTTAAAGTATGTGGGTGTGTGTGTGTTGTGGTGTGTGTGTGTGTGTGTGTGGTGTAGGTTGATTCCATTCCACCATGAGTATTTCCATCAGATTGTGGCTATCTGTAAGAGTGAAATTACCATATTCGTAATTTATTGCGTATTCGTAGGTTTATCACTTTCAATGCTTGCAACCATGCTGTACGATCTTTGGTCTTGCCCGCCTTGACGACACACCATTAACTCTATACGCCAATGAAATATATCTCAAAGGCTCCAGCGCTTGCAAATAAAATGCGCGGCTTGTGATGTTCGCATGCGTCCGTGACCAAGTTGATCACAACGTTTGTCATCTTCATTGGTTGGCCCCTTTTACGGAACTTAAAATCAAATCAACATCCTCTTTTGTGTATAAGTGCTCTTCACGGACAGCGCCACATAACCTTTGATATTACTGACAGTCAAATTTGTATAATGTGTTGGATGGTACAAGACGAAGGCTACGATATTCTTTTGATGTTACACGTGCTTGTCATTTAATACCAAGCGTAGATTTAGCGAACAGATCATTTAACGTAATGGGTTCCCAGCTGGGTAACAAACTTCTTGTTTAATATCAACAGGCAGCTCTAACCAGTATCCTTAAAAACGGTTCCTGAAAAAATACTTATTGGCATGATGCTAAAATTTTGTTACTTGAATTGTTAGTTTTCCTTTAATATTATGCTGTATGTCGTGTTGTATATTAAAGTATTTGTTGTAAGGCGCCGTATAAATGCATTTATTATTAAATATACCGTCTGATGCTGTCCGCTAGTGGACGCTTCGAACCTAACCTTATATGTTATCGCTCCTCTACTACCCGAGGCGTGTTAGCTCAATTTGGCAAGAGCGCCTTGCTGAAATGCGACGTTGCCTGATTCGAATCCAATCCCTGTCAAGCGCACATCGATTTCCGACACTTGTGTGGGCTGACCATCTCCAGTGAAAGAAATAAAATATTCGTTCTTGCTGTTTTAGTAATCTTGGTTACTGCTTATCTGCCACACAGTCGAACAGTTTAAACATTTCCTCCATGGACATCAATAATACTGCAAACGACTTTGACGGCGTACCCCTTTGTTTTTTTCTGTTAACGACCGGGAAGGATGAGCCACAATTACCTGTAGGGTTTTTACGAAAGATTGTTGGCCATTTTTAAGAGCGACTCGAATGAAAGGTTCAGTGGGGTGTGGGTGACGCGCCTTTTATAAATGGTCATTGCTTTCTTCAGGTCGGGTTGATTTGATGAAACACTTGAAAGCGTAGTGAGCAGACGGTAAGTGAATATACACAATGTAAGGGAGATTGTGGTTTTGTCATGTCGTCGATCTGACCAATGCGCATGGATCTGAAGCTCACAACTCGATACGATTAAATTCGGGATGGACCACATCCCACCTGACAATTGCGTGGCTGGTACACAACTACTACGAGCAGCTGTCTTGTGAGGGAGTACAAACACAGAGGTGGACGCTGGTTCATATAGAAAATTGGTTTATTCCAATGGTACCCTCTATCTGTCAATGCTTATTTCGATGTGTGTAACGGAAGGCTAGATCTGCTGAAGGAAACATTATATTGGTTACCAACTAAAGAATAGCAAACTTCAAACAGACTACAGACTTAGAAAGCATATGCAAATGACCTCACCTAATAGTAGAAGGCGTCCTAAAGTCTGGTCATGAAGTAGATCCATGGGTCCATCGATATGGGAGGGAAATCAACATCATATGTTACCCTATGGATCTATTAGGCATAGATCTTCAAGGATCTCAGTGATAAAGAGATGAGATGAGATCATGTGGGGAGACCAATTTGAAAGATCTATTGGAGAAACACTGAACAACAACAGAGTGAACAGCTAGGGAAGTAGGGATATATGAAAACCATATCGTTAGTCGAATTTCATTTCATGGGAGTTCGTCAATATCCTGCCAGCTTCCAAATCGCATTTGCCAAGAATTGAAACTCTGGCGACTCGATACCTGAAGAAGTGGGCAGGGACTGCCAAGGTGCACCACTTCATCCTGTACAGGAAAAGAAACAATGACCTGCCAACGTAAGGCCCTTATACTAAACCCCACCATGTATGCCTGTAAGGAGTACTACATTTTGTAATATGAAGTGGACCCAGAAACCAATTTTGTATATGGACCTATGGTATCTGGACAGGGTAAAGAAGCAACTGGAATGGGTGAGAGAGCTGCTTGAAAGGAATAGCGTTCATCAATGAACTTTGGCCTCCGTTTAACTTAAGAATTCTGTGAAACGCCATTCACCAGTTTAACTCAGAACACAGAAATTCACTGTCTACACTTGTGAAAGAAATGTAGAGGAATAGAACGTTGAGCACTGTACAGTAAGACCTAGACTGGTCCCATATCTTGTCCAGAAACCGGTGTGATGGCTACCATATTGGATTTCAAATGCGCAATAATTTAATTTCAAAGATATTGGTTAAAATACAGGTTTCTAGCAGTTGTATTTCAAAAGAAAAATAACCCAGTTTAGTTCACCAAATTCTTGGTTAAAATACATATTTCTACAGCAATTTCCATTTGGCCTCGCCACCAACCCTCTATACACACATTTAAAATAGCGGCTAACCATGAAAATAGTCCACCGGCAGCGTGCACTAAATTTTGGACGATTTACCACCAACATTCCTTTAATCTTCCTTACCCAATTTTTCTCTCATACGGTAAAGAAACAAACTCTCGTGAGTTTGGTCTTAAGGGTCACCAGGGTAGGATCATCTCTAGCGTTTCCCCCTGCTCACCTGGTCTCGATGCTACCCCCGTGGCTTCCCTCTTGGAAAAGTTACGCGTATGTAGGCTGTTAATGACCCCCTTTTCAGCATCGTGTCCACCCAATTTGAAAGACCCAATTCTTTTTTTTTTAATTCCAAACAAAGACCCCATACCAGTCTACATGTCATCATGAAATTCCATCACTTTCTTATTATACCTAGTGCATTTTCAGACATTTTAAACCAGCTTTTTTCAGATTCCCAGCAAGAAATCGTCCACCCAAAGTTTGATCCTCTTTATCGCTCCTTACTACACTAGTAAATTAATGTGAAAAGTTATTAAATCGGTAATCACATTCTCCAAATTGGACAAAATAAATTTTCTGGCAGCCTGATAGGTATTTTTACTGCGAAACACCCATAAAATCGCCAAACTGGTCGGAGCTGGAGAATCAACTCCACGTCATTCAAACATCCTTCCTTTATCTACTTAATAAACCGGATTGAATTTAATTTGATTGTCACACGTGGTGCGGCCCAAGCCTCATTCATTATAGCATCTCACCAAAAATGTCAAAAAGAATTACAAGCAATACTGAGTGCAAAAACCACAACCAATTTGGGTGCTGTGATGTGGTCGTGTATGGGTTTTCCCATGACTCCCATACGACCCGCTCGTCCCGTTCGTTATTCAATACCAAAAAAATAATAATCCTTCCAGTTTTGAGTGAATTCTTCACCCAACGTTTTTTGGAATCAGAAATATTCCTTGACAACATATAAATAATTCAGAATTTTTTCGTCAAGATTTCTGTTTAACGGTGTTAACCAATGGCGAACGTCTGAAATTGGGATATCATGGCCGCCCTCCCTGATGTGTCACGTATATTAAAGTCATTTACCTGTGGAAATGTTTTAGCGCTAAAAGATTTTGGTTTGGAAGTTATGCGCGAAAATATGTCATTTTGTTTGTGATCAGATGACCCTTGTAAGCTATGTTTATGCATGTGACTGGTGGTAATCCCTATTGTTAGTAAATACTAGTTGTGATATATTATGTATAATAAGGAAGATTCCTGGAAGACTTTGCCAGCAAATGTTATCTCCAGAGATGGTATGAATGTGTCTACATATAGTGCTAGGATTATTAATATTTTGTACCCCACGTGAGCTTGAGAGCTGAAACTGTCGTTGTCATTTCCAAGCCAAAGAGCTTTTATAATCAGAAAGGGATTCCAGTTTGTGGTCCTAAAAGTAGGCATTTAAATTGCGACAGATGGACATAGGTGGTAATGCTTGCATCATCGACTGCAGAATATTAGTGTCGTGAGGGACAACCCCGCGTTCTGAACTGCTGAACAAAGTTATGTATTCCCGTGGGATTTATAGCGCAAATCTGTCATTTTTGGAGAACTTTGGTTATTAGAACGTGTCCATCGTTGTTCGTGCAACGCTTTTTAATCAATAACAGTCATCACAATAAGTGATAATTAACATTGATGTATCATTATTGAATTGTGATTAAAATCATTAGGTAAGTTAGAGAATATTGTGCACAAGGCTCATTGTTTGTGTTTAATTTTAAAAGGTTCTGATCTTTCTGAAAGTACACAACTAATTATCAAGTAGTCCAATTAAAAAAATCAAGCTTCTGAACTCAAATGGACTTGTAGGTATGTGGGGACATAGGGAAAAGAAGAGGGAAAGGAACACGCTAACAGCAAATATTTTTACCAAAAATATTTTTTTCATCTACAATTTTGTAGATAAACATGTGAAATTCAAATCCATCTTAGAAGTAAACTGGGATAAGACCGTAAAAACTAGGGATAAGGCCGCGTTATACTAGGTTGACGTGCCTTCTCTGGGTTAAGTAACGACTGACACACTCGTGCTTCCATACACGCTGTAAGCACATAAAGACCATTGCCAGGTCAACTCGCTCACGCTAACTTTGATTCGAGCCACACTGATACATTGACTCACACACAAATCCCTATGGCATATCATAATTGCATCGTTGGAATACGCGTCAGTACTGTTGATGATTGCTTTACTTTGGGTTCTTTCGAATTCATTTGATGCGTTTCTCAATTTCTGTTCTTCCTTGTCGGTTGCTGAACATGTGTATTTGCTGAGAGCATGGCCTCATTGCTGTTGTATCCATCTCTGTAATCAATAACAGATACACAAGTGTATAAATTGTTGAAGAATATACGTCTTTTTGATAAAATATTGGAAGTTTGAAATCGGAAACTTTTTTCCTGAAAATATTCCAGTGATATAATCTTATTGCTTTTTTCTTTGTGTTTTTATTGCAGTATTTCCATTTGACCAGTTTTGGCAATTTACTTTGATCAAAACCGCAATGCGGTTGGGGAATACCTTGCATTGGTTGATTACATTGGATATATCTGGAAAACCAAGGTAACTCTTCTCAAAGCCAAACATCACCGATGATTGACATTAACATCATTTTTTAACCAGTAACACATGAGGCTTATATTTATTTTTTACAGTGTCTTTGGCAGTTTTTCCTCAGAGTTGATGATTACGCAAAGGTTGACATCATGTTAATGGTGCCACACACCCGCGCGGAAATTCGCTACCGCAATAAGGCTCTCACGTACCATTCGATAGTTGAAGTAAAACACGTGTTAAAGAAATAACAAACAGCGCGATTGTTCTTTTAGATACGCCCCCAATTTTCCACTTTTTTTTTTTTTTTGTTTTTTTTGCACATAGTGGAAGGGCCTATGTAAAATTTGGTGAAGTTCATGTTAATTGTTGGGCAACCACTATAACCCCGTATACGACTGGGTTCTAGACTATTCAAAAATCGATGCTTGCCATTTTTCTGTTGACCTTTAGTGACCTTGACACAAGGGTCACAATGTCAAAATTGTCATACACAGCGGCCAAGTATATCGACCCTTGGTACCAAAATGTGGCAAATTTCACAAGGAATATTGTATCTGATATTTATTTTGTTATTTTGACCTTTACGTTTTTCATTGTAATATGCAGTAACCTAATTAGAGACAAAGATTGCATATTGCTTTGTAGGCAGCCCAGTCCTGTCCAAAAGCAGAGTTTAGGCCGCAAGTTTTTGCACATTTCATCTGTAAACATCTACTCTGCTTAAATGTAGAATGAACCCTAATGAATCGCCCATTATTTCTTGCTAATAGCCTATTACCCATGGGGTAAAGTAAAGTAAGCCAAGTTGTTTTGTAAAATCACAGGAGAAAATGATCGATGTAGTCTATACCAATCCATTAACGAATTGGTGTCGTTATTATACCGTAAATAACCACGATTTCCGCACTTCAGGTCAAAATATAACTATTATCTTAGTCTCATTCCAAATGTATGTTTTCATATTATTCGATCCCATCCAAAGACCCTGGATTAGTCTTTTTTAATTTAAAACGCAAGATCAGTTAGTCACCCTATACGCAGGGGGAGGGGGTTTTCAGGTTTTGCTTTGTTATGGACGTGCTCCCGGAAGTACAAGTACCCATAGCTTCCAACCATTATTTTTTGCCAAAAAGGGACCATAGCTTGATCCACGAGAATGCCAACGGTTGGGCCAATTTAAAAATGCAAATTTGTTTGCCTTTTTTTTCCCCTCAAATTTGGACAATTTGTTACTTCATAATTGAGAAAATTTGATTAATTTTCCACAATTTTTCAGAAAAAATGGTTTCCGATTGAGAAAATATTGCAAAAAACGGCCCATTGATATATACCAAAATTGGCCCATGACAAAAGGGTCATTTTTTACCAGACAGGCTTATAAAAATGAGAACTGATGTCTGTGGCAAGTCCCAATATGGTCATTTGTGTTTGAGAATCCCCCTGCTATACCCAACCCCCATGCATCACAGCGGCTATTTAAACGTGCTTGCTAATGATTTTCGTCCTATCGTTTTCGCTATTGAAATGGGAGCCTGACACGTGTCCGCACTAACCATCAATTTACACTCATGGGAAACAAACTTAGAGGGTTTTGAATGCTAGATGCGAAAATGCATATTGCACGGCCCTATTCCCATACTGTCGCGAATATTGAATGTTAAACCATTAAAACGGTGATTTTTTTTGTCTCTATCATCTGAGAAAGAAATTGCATTTGACCGCTGATCTATTCAGGAAAAAAAACGGTCTTACATCTATAATCAAATTGATACGACTACTGGTAATCCGGGGGTCCCATCAAATACGTATCGAACAACACCTTAATGACCATTTTGTTTGTAACCAAATTATTTTACAGTTTGTCAAAAGTAAAGACAAAATTGTAATTCTCTTTTTGACCGAAGCTAATTTTGCGATATTTTGCCTAATGCTGTTATCCTTTTCAAAACCATAGACCCTGATAGTCTATAGGCCTAAAGCAGATCGTTGAGTCATCCCCCATATAGCTTGTTTATTATGCCTATGTTAGTAACTGAATTGTGTTACACAGTTTAGTACAAATTTTCCACACAAAATTTGGTGATATTTTTCCATAAAAATGGGCCAGAAATGGAAACAACATTGATTGTTCCTACTGACTAACTGCTGTCCCACTGCTGATCCCCCGTGCTGCTGTCAACGTAGTCCAGAGATTGCTAGATGTCTGTTCAACCCAATACGTTCCCAAACTTTAAGTGTTCTTAAACAACGCCGGTTATCTCATTTGCTTTCTTTCCTTTGATACCCTGTTTTTCATTGAAACATTTTCATTATTTCCCGTGGTCTTAGTGATATTGTTGCAATTAATCAGGGCCAATACCCCCTAAGTATGACTAATTGTTACGAACCTAATTCAATCACTACCACTAAGCCTTATGAGTTTTGTTCATGACCTCGGGCACTGGCAGTAGGAGAAGGGATAGCCCCGCGATATCAGCAACAGGTCACCGTCGCACCCCCCCCCCCCCCCCATCACACACAAATCCCCCAAAAGGGTCAAAAGGTCCAATTTTAGTTGAGTTTGGCTATAACGGTCCAAAAAGTGTAGAGAGTTTTGACAAGAAGCTCCACCTTTTTAGTGATGAAATGCTCAAAAAGGGACATTTTTAGGAGGTGATTTGCTTTTACACAAAAAGTCCAACATTTTTCAAAGTCCGCACCCCCTAAACAAGCGAGTTTAATAAGTACCCGTATCAAGTAACAGTCATTTGATTGTCTAAAAGGCAACCCCTACACAAGTGCTGGTCCGTGTAATATCCTACCCTTAAAATCTATTCTTGGCAATATTTGGACCCCTCAAGCAATAGAAATTTGTGTCTTTGTAGGCTATACGGAATAGCTCATTTACAAAGTGAGCCAAATACGATACAAACTCAATTTCCAAATCGTACCCAAATGTAAGTTCAAGTCCCGGTTCAATTGTGAAAGTCAACCTTTGTTTTTCAAGGTTCAGTGGTTTTTGCTACCTATTTTTCCGTATGTTATCATGCCCATCTACCCTTGATAATAACCTTTTTACGTGTTTCTTTCTTTGGTCGCACATGACATCTCCTTATCAATGGACCCGTGACCCCGCCCCCCCGCCCCTAGGTGGAAATAATTAAAATCACACCATGTGACTGCCCTGAAAGATGGTACTACTTTTGTCTCTGTCGTGGCGAATCGTGGTTGTCTTCACGTTTATAACACATTCTTCTATAGATTTGGTTTAACCCATTCTTACCAAGGGGGGGGGTTAGACTTTGCTCCCGTGCGCTAAAAATGCCAAAGGCTTGCCTAAAAAGCTTATGGATCTCTTTCGCCCTCTCATCCTTTCTGGTCATTTTAAGCGGAAAAAATGTTGAAGTACACCATTCAAATCAAACACCGGTTAGAGTATGCCGTTAAAGTCGAAGGTTGGGGGGGGGGTTGCCATCTACGATATTTTATGGTAATTTTTGAAAATATTATGCCAGTATGGCGCTTAAAACTCTATAGTTTCTGTAAAACTAGTCAAATGCCCATCATTTAGAGCTTCAAACCGCATGAAACAATCCGGATATTCCTAGCTCCGTAACCAGTGCAAAAGATTGAATTTCAACTCTTTAGAGTGACTAGCCGGGCCCCCTCCAAAAAGAGTAATTGGTCATACCTTCTATAAAGAATCTTTTTGGTTCAAATGACTTTTTAGATTTTCTGATCAGTGCCCACTCCACAAATAGTGAATTTTTTATAACCTATTATAAGAATACTTTTTGGTCCAAATTTTTATCTTGATAATTGACAACATGATATCATTTTATCATGGATAAATTATCACAGTAAATTTGAACCAAACATTATTCTTTGAATGTCAATTTTCCCCTTTTCGCGTGGGGGCCCCTGTATGTCAAAGTGAATTCCACTCTTTTTGCATTAGAGATTACGATTTTTACGCCAAAATTGGATTTTCGCCTATTGTCTATGGAAAATGCCAATCATTTGTCGGCACAATGTTTTATGAAGTCATTGTGAACGGCATACTAGGTACTTAGTTTGGTATCAATGGAAAGAGGAGACCATAAACTATCCACATGGTATCAAATCTAATCATCTGGTGCTTTATATACACAATTATATCGAGGAGGGTGTACCCCCCCCCCCCCCCTTGGTAAAACGTGTTACAAAAAAGAGCTTGGTAAGACGAGGATATAGTAACATCAACCCTTTTCTCTTGTACATTTTCATGACAACACTTGGTTTCCTTAGCCATGGGCATTAATACCAAGATATAAAGGGGGTTTGTGTATGGTTCACTATAACATTGTGCAAAACATGAGGCCTACCTCTTGCTTTGGACGGACTTTCTCACCGACTGGGGTCTGAATTTATCCCTTTATTGTCCTCTATTACTTATTTTGCAGATAACAAGAACAAAAGCTCCAAGTAACAAATAAATATCATATGACAATATTCCTGTGAATTTGCCACATTTTGTACCAAGGTCTATATCCTTATGGCGCTGTTGACCCATTTTGACCTTTGAACCCTCGTGTCAGGTCACTAAAGTTCAACAGAAAATTGGCAAACATCTTTTTTTCTGAATAGTCCGACCCAGTAGACACTACATTTATAATAATGGTTGCCACAATTAACATGAACTTCCATAAAATCACTCTCCTGGAGAACATTGGCCCCTCCACTAACCTTTGCAGCATTGGTAACTGGTAGTAAATTCATACTGTGAATTTAACGCTCGAAAATGTCTATGCTTCACAAACGAAGGAATTCGTAATTAGAATAATTATTCGGAGATCCGATAATAATCACCAAACGGATCTGGAACGGCCTTGCCAATATTGGACATGTAACGTGTCTACGCTCATCCATTAGTTGTTCCGTTGGTTCAGGCAAGTCAGTTAGAGGTCATTTTTTCGTGAGGTGCACTATTTTCCCAATGGACGGACAAAAAGATAGGCGTTCTCCAGTTCCGCCTTAAATACATGGGGGGATACGATTTTAATTACAATCGCTTCTTTTTTATTTATAAAAATGCGCACTTATTGAGCATTAACCATGTCGCCAGTTAGTTAACTACACAATTACCAACACAAGCGTGCAAAAATTTCCAATTTTGAGAAATTGGGAACGGCTCTTCAAAAAACATGTGCTGCTAAGTCTAACTATAATAACGGGTGAGTGACAAACGGGTACCCAAAAGGCGCCCCTATATTGTAATAAGTTTAGAGCGCAGCACTCTTTATTAAAATATGTAAATGTGTCATTAATAAACTTCCTTCCTGCCAAAAAAGATGATTTAATCTCATTTGGTAATTAAAAAGTATCTGGGCTATTGTGTTAACACTGAGAGGTTTTACACGCTGTCCACGGTATCCCCGGGACGTTATCTTAAAGGTATGAACACCTGTCCAGATTTCATTGATTTTCATTGTCCATTCTTTGAGCCCTTCCGACCCGTAAATCTAGCACATGATATGTAAATACAATGAAAGGTTTTGAATTCCTCCGCTATAAGCCTTGTGATTTGTTTTGGACCAAGTTCTCTCACACACAAAGCTCTCCATTGACGCCTGTATAAACATTTAGTGACAGTCACCGACGCTGAAATTCGCGCATGTGTAGTACTTCGGATGACTGACCAATATACCAATCGATTTGTTACATGTACGTGTCATGCAAACCCTGCTTGACCGCGCCACACCCACACTTTTCCTCCTTCCGCGTCTAGATTAATGACACAATCAAATGACCCATTGCAATTGCCCCCAGTTCACACTTGGTCCACTGCGAAATGCCATGCATATTTCACTGTGGTTCCAGGAATGATCCCTAAGTCATACAGACCACCATAGTAGATCTCACTAGTCACATTATTCAAAAGGCGAATCATCTACCATTTTTAGGAGTACTTTTTCACCCCTCAATTTCCGGATTGACTCATTGCGCAACGGTCTGAACATAAAACACAACACAACCTGAAACACGGAAAGTCTTTACGTAATAAATTGCGGTTTTCAGCTTCCCGTAGCCGAGACCTACGGATTTTCCCATTATCATTGCCATATACTTCTGACCACCTGAGGTCTTAAGAAGTCTCTCGAACGTCATGACACACATACAGAATTTCAACTCTCCCCAATCTGTATCGCAAATATGAACGCTCCCCACAAGGAGAGTTAATGAGCGGCGCTCTTTCATTTGTAAATGTATTGAAAGAAGTGTGTACGGGTGCTCTGGTTTGACCGATTGCAAAGGCAGCGAATTCTATTACTGAGGCGCCTATTCTTAGCCACGAGTGAAAAAAATCCATTACCCATGATACGTAATCGGACCTGAACTCGGTTCCAAGTCTCTGCCAGAATGCGTCGCATAATCATTGCAACCATACCTCAAATTGCGCAAACCCCTACTTAGCCTCCAACGAACCCCAGTACACCACCAACGTCCAAATATTGTCTTACCTGTAAATGCACGCAAAAGCCAACATGTCATCGCCCCTCTTGATACACCACCATTAAGTACATCATCCCAGCTTATCTAGGATCCTTTTTTGGCGGCTTTTCCATGTGTAAGCGATACTGCAACTCATGGACAAGGATCTTTCTTGAGTTCAATGTCAATAACTTTTAAGCCAGACAATTTAAAGATTGGATCATCTGTTTGGGGATCTCTACTCGAATGCACAAGAAGTCCTCATCAACTGTGTTACTTGGATAGCCAAAGTCCCAGCTCTGTGTATAACGTGCGTTTGACTGTCTACACCGTATAACATTTTCAACGCTGTTACAAGGTGAGTATTTGGCGATTAAGTTAAAACAAATGTAACGCGTAAATGCACGTCGCAGCGAATGACGAAAACTCGATTTTTAAAAGCATGAGTTTTTGGCGAGACGCAGTTATAACCGCGCTAGAAGCACTTTCCTTTTGCGCAATGCCTGCGATGTGGCAGTAACACTTATACTTCCCCTATAAACAACAACGCAGGCCACGGAAGTACCCCATATGATCCGCCAATGCGGATCTGGTTGCTCTCGTGTAGAGAGTCCCTTGTAACGACATAAAAAAAAATATTGTTTTGTTTGCCGTAAACCCGACCGACCCTAAAAAAACCTGCCGACTCAAAGTTTTTGATGCAATTAACCAATAAAAAAAATATTCGCCTACCGACCCATTATTTTCATGATCCACATTAAACAGAATATTTTTTTACCACACAAGACTCAAAATTAAAAAAACAGACACAGAGGCACACAACAAGTAAATAAAAGATCTTGCTATCTCATTAAAAAAAGTGCTTTAAAAATATTTTTAATTTTATGGTGTTTTTTTGTTTTTAGATTAAAACATTGAGATACTCCTAAAAAATTGAAAAAATCTGACCGACCGACCGCGCCTGATATTTTTTCTCCGTTACGACCCAACAAACATATTTTTATGCCTTATTTAAAATGAATTAATGACACTTTTACCTCCTTGATTCATCAAGGTGTTGCACGTTTGCGTCACAAGGTGAACGGTTACCACGCTACTATGGCCGCCCCTATTTCATAAAAGTGTAATAATTGACTCAACTGCAACGCTCACCTAGTGGTCAAGGACTGACCAATGGCGGGTATATTATACACTACCGTCAGGCATATATAATAAGATCGATCGAGCAGCCCTGTTTGAGCCCCCGCCAGTTTTTTGTGGCAATACTCAAATAGTGGCCTATAAGGATTGAAATCGCATATTTCACTAATTAGTGATTGTGGACTTTTGCCTTCGCCCACCCATTTGCGTAGAATGTTTTCAGTGTATTGCGCCCTCATGGTTTCGGAAGAGTCATGTGCAGCTGTTTGTCCGTGTGTTGGAGGAGTCCATCCTGAGTACGTTAAAAATTGCATACCACTTTGAGTACAGTAGGATCTCACCCTGGGTTCTGTTCCCTGCACTCAAACACTGACGGTACCAAGTCCCCAAAACCCGCACTAGGCCAGCATGTGGAGCGTAGTCCTCAATCAGCATGGAAAACATGTTGATTCTTTCGTCCTGCATTGGACAAACACGTGCATAGCACTGTCAACAGACAGCAGACTTAATTGTTCTCGGTGAATCCTCTTAGCCCTGAAGTCGTGTTGACTATCGGCAAAGATGTAACGTGTCTCAAATAGCCATTATTTAGCGGGGACTGAGTGTAGAGTGTGGCGCTTTCCTGCTCCAATTGTGAATTTTGTGCACACAAGTACTTTATGCGAATTGTATACATATATTGACTGGAAGCACTTGCCACCCCCCTTAATGACCCCCAGCTTGGTTTCCAAGGTTTATACAGGTCAAAATTCAAAGGTTCTGAATGTGTTAAAAAGCACACCATGGTGTTTTTTGTCCTGGCACAATGATTGCCAAAAGGTATAAGTTTTAAAAATAAATAAAAACTTAATATATTTAACAAAACTTATTATATACTTAATAATATGACATGAAAATTCCACAACCTCTTCTCTAAATTCATAGTTTCCAGCTTTACCCAACATTTATTAATTATATACTTCAACTAACAAATAAGAATTATCAACATCAAATATAATACAAACTTGTAACTCCTACATAAAACATATATATGCAATAAAAAAACTTTTAAAATATTAAATAATATATATTACCTCTATTATTCACTATAATATCAAATATCCTTCTCAACCACAATCTTTCAAAAAACCATCTTGTTTCATCAAAGAACACACTTAATAATTACAATATTATAAACCAGTAATTAATATAATTGAATTATTTTTAATAATCCCCTAGCAACTCCCTTAACCTTCATTCCCTCTACCCCTTTTCCTCCCATCACCCTCCTCTCCTTACTCCCCCTACCTCCCCACCCCCCCCCCCCCCTCCCGCCTCCACCCCCCCCCCCCCCTTCCACTCTCTCTGGCTTCTATTTCCGGAGTTTTTATGGATCAATCTGTAAAAATGGTGAAAAGTCCAATTTTGGGTGTGTACATGGGTCAAAAGCTTCCATCAATTTCTTGATTATCAATGTATAAAGTACTTGTGTACCAAATTCACAAATTTATCCGGATTTTGCACACTGCACAATAAGATCTGTTCACTACAGGCCCCCACTACTATATGGCTTGTGGGACGATGTCTCAAGGAATTTAACTAATTGACGTTAGCGATACTGTCTTATTTTCCAGGGTCGGATCTACACCTTTTTTGAAAGAGAGCAGTAATATTGGCTGGTTTCCACTCGTCTGGTACAATTCCTGTATCAACAGAAGACTGGCAAGCCATCCAGTTACATGGTGTCATTTTTCAGCTGCCAGTTTAAGAACCATAATGGGAATTCGGTCAGGTCCCTGCGTCCTTTAGATCTGATCGAGCCCGGTCAGTAGTTCTCTGACTACCGCTACTTTCTCTACTCCGACAGATGAGAATCTTAAGTGGATATATATTTCAATGGACTCCATTCTTGGTGGTTCACCTACCTCAACGATGCTGAAATACTAACTGTTTGTTAGTCCCATCAGCCTTCAGCTACTGCTGAACTTGGCCAGATCCCTTCAGGTCAGTATTCCCTGTGTCTTCTTGCCGAGGCTTTTATGTATGACACAAAATTCTTCGGATTCGGATGTGATTCCCAAGGATTGTCCACGTAATCCTTCCGTATAGTCCTCCTTTGCCGTAGCTGCTCCTGCTCAGAGTTTGATCTAATATTCCTATCCTGTGAAGCTTCTCATAATCACTGGGGATTTTGTTTCCTATCCTTGTATCGTCTGCGTCTGGTTTTGATGAGCCGCCTTGTTTCGTTTTGAATAATGAAACAATCGTAGCTTGTCACTAGTTTTCTATCTTCATACTTTCTTTTATTGCCCCACTAATTGCATCCCGTTTTTCCTCTGAGTTTTGTGTTTGAGCCCTTTATTGGCAAACTCCAGTAAACCTACTTTAATAAAAGGTCACTGTGATTACATCAACATATGCTTTGTCTGTAAGGAAGACTTTTCTACGATCTTCGCTTATACTTGAATGCAAAGTTTCAGTCCAGTTCAACGCTCATGGTAAGATATACCATGACTCCCATCACACCTTTCACTATATTAGTGTTGTTTCACGAATGCAAATCAGATATTACTGGTGTCTCTTTGTAACTGGTGGTCTCTGCTGCTTTTTAGTTGACTCCCTTCAAGTTGCTAAGCCATTAGACTCAAATCATTGGGCGTGGACAGAACCTTAAATTACAGAGTACGTTTCAAAAGTGTTTCTTGTAATGTTATTAACTAACCCTCAGGAAATATCAAATGATTTCAAATAGCTTTTTTGTAAATATTGGTATTGGAAAGACGATGACACGATAGACTATCCATTGGCACCAAAATCAGTATCTGTGGTATCCTGTGTTGTACTAGACATGTCGGTACTTCATTTTCGGTGATTTTCTCTATTTTAAATCCCAATACACAAAAGGGTCTTTTAATAATAGCGCATCAATTAATAAATGACGTCATTTCAGGAGAATGTTAACTTTGTATGATTTTTTTTTCACATTAAATGTGTCCCCTTGTAGTTTAACACTTTTAACATTTTTGTAACAGGTTAACGAGCCTACCTGTCCAAGAAACATGTCCTTTGTCTGGGGGAGGGGCTTGTTATGTTTGACCTGTATAGTATAATACCTGTATATACGTTTTAATGTATACTATCTATACTATATATAGATATATATATTATATATATACTATCATTATATATATATTCATATATATTATAATATATACTATTGTGGTGCCGTGCGCCGTGTGCACAATCCTCAGGTCGCTCCTCGTCATACGCTCCGACCAAGACGCGTCGATCCTCACCTGCGCCTCCGCTCGCGTTTCCACGCATTTTGTGCCCATTAGGTCACTTCACAGCATTCACCACTGACAAACGTCCTGATGGCCGAATATTGTGGAATTTCCTCGGTGAATAAAAGTATGTGGTTTGATTCCATTTAATATATTTGGACTTTCTAGAACTATTTATATAGAATATATATATAATATTCTATATATATATAATATAATATATATTATATCATATTAATATGAATCTATATGCACATATATATATATAATCTATAATGATATATATATATATAATATAATAACTTAATTTAGATAATTCTTAGCAGGGACTTGATGAGTTGAACTATACTTGTTGTTTACAACGTGGTTTCCATGAGGCCAGCCTAGCAGCAGGCCAACCTCCCTCATCAGAACAAAATGCAAAGTGAAGATAATTCAACATCGAGTCAATAACCATGTTCATAAAGATCATAACATTGTATAAGTAGGCATTTAAAGTTCAGAGTGGCAGACATATTGATTACTTATAGTTGACCAAGAGATGCTTCTTCCTGGGTTACAGTGTTTAATAGTTCATCCTTTTGTTCAGTGAAGAAGGGTTGGGTTGAAATATATGCTGTATTCTCCTCTAACAAAGTCTGCATAGTTTTTGCTGGTAGTTGAGTCGTCCTTGGCCTTACTAATTAATTGCCACTTCGATTGAATAAGATATATTCTTGTCCTTTAATTCCAACTATGTTCACATTAATGTTTTTGCGCATGCCTTTGTCACTATTTTTAAAGCTGGGCAATGTGGTTGTTGAACCTTGTTTTGAAAGAGTTTGCTGGTAGTCCATGTAAGTTTCCTTATGATAATTGTCACAGCGGTTCGTTTGTTGGTACTTAGCCAGTTGCATCCTTTGCTTGTAGGATGGTGAGGGCAGTCAAGCTTCACTTTACAATTACAAAGTTTTACTTTTCCACTTTTCTTCCGCTTTGAAAGGGTCGGCTTTGCGCAATAGTTTTGGTTGTGTGCTGTTATTATTTGTTTCATACAGTGGGCTGCAACAATAACTTAATTGACCTAATTCCTGGTCCGATTTTTTGTGTAAACTATAGTCCGGTGGGAAGCACTTATCTAGCAAATTAGAATTTCTTTCTCTTCAATGTTTGATTGACATTATAAACTTCCGTGCCAGAAAAGAATGATTAATCCTCAATGTGTAACTTAAAAAACGTATGGGCTTTGTTAAAACACTGAGAGGATTTTACACTCTGTCCACGGTATCCGGACGTTGCATCTATAAGGGTATAAACAGCTGTGCCAGATTTCTTTGAATTTCATTGTTCCATTCTTTGAGCCCGTAAATCTCGGCACATGAGTTAGATCACAGAAAGTTTTTGAAATTCCATGCGCTATACGCCTTGGTGATTTGGTTGGACAGAGTTCTCTGCACTAACAGCTCTCCATTGACGCCTATAAAAAGTTTAGGACAAGTCACCGATGCTGAATTCGCGCATGTGTGGTACTCGGGTGACTGACCTAATACACAGCAATCGATGTGTGTACATTGATTACGTGGTCATCATGCAAACCATGCTTGCCGCGCCCACAAACACGTTTCGGCGCATACTAATTATGACACAATCAATACTCCATTGCAATTCCCAGTTCAACTGGTTCCACTGCCGGAAAAATACCATGCATATTTCCACTGTGGGTTCATGCATGGGATCTAAGTAATACCGACACAATAGTAGATCTCACTAATCACATTATATCGCGAATAATCTACCATTATTTAGGAGTACTTTTTCATTCAACCCTCAATTTCCGGGATGACTCATGGCGCAACGGTACTGACTAAAAACAACACAAACACTGAACAACGGAAAGGTCTATAATTTAAGTCTGTTTTTCAGCTTCCGATAGCCGAGACCATACCGGATTTTCCCATTATCATTGCAATATAATTTTTACCACCGCGAGGTCTAAAAGATCTTCTCGAACGTCATGAACACACAATTACGAATTTCACACAAATTTCCTCCCCAAGCGATTCGCAAATATGACGTCACCTCAATGAGAGTAATGAGCGGGCGCTCTTCAATTTGTAAAATGTATTGGGAAAGAAGTGTGTACGTGCTCTGGTTTGGACCGATTGGTAAAGGCGCCGCGAATTCTATTACTGAGGCGATATTCTTAGCCGCGGTGAAAAAAATGCACATTACCCATGATACTTAGCGGACTCGGTTCGCAAGTCATCTGCCAGAATGCTCGCATAATCATTGCACCTCAAGGCGCAACCACCTCTTAGCCTCCAACGAAACACCCACGTACATCACCAACACAACGTCAATATTTGTATTAAAACTGTAAAATGCACGCAAAAGCCAAAATGTCCAGCGCCCGCATATACACCACACATGAGACATCATCAGCTTATATAGGATCCTTGCTTGGCGGGCTTTTCAATGTGTAAGCGATACTGCACTCATGGGACAAGGCTCTGATTCTTGAGTTCAAATGTCAATAACTTTTAAGAGACATTAAAAATTGGATCACTTTTTGGGATCTCTACTCGTGCCCAATATCCCATCAAGCAGTGGTAACTTGTAAGACCAAGTCCCAGCTCTGTGTAACGTGCGTTGAACTGTCCTACCCGGTATACATGTTTCACGCTGTTACAGGGTGAGTATTGCGAATTAAAACAACAATGTAAC
>JAMKCH010062934.1:0-19745 GCA_023653785.1 Ophioderma brevispina
ATAATACTAAGATTATCTCACTCATTCAGTTCGTTAATAGCAGTTATTTGTTTTCCAACAACATTATTTGGACCCAATGAAGTTATCAGCCTGGCTTATTAAATCCGAACTAAGACCTTACCTTCAAAATTGTAATCACCAAGTATAAGTATAAGAGATTAGAGACAGACATGTCGCAAGTCACATGATTTTAAAATTATAAGCTCTTGATTTGCTGTGAATGAGCAGATGATAAATTTCTCTCTCAAGGAGGTTGTCCCGGGGTATATCACATGTCACTTTTCCACAAAGTTCCTCTTATTAAACAATTATCAATTTCAGCGGCGGGGGACGCGGGGACAAAGAGGTTCTATATAGATAGAGAGGCAAAACGTTAGTAATCTTTAGAAATTCATCGTCTCGCATGGTTTGCCGACCACAAAGAAACATAAGAGTACCAACAATAGAAGCAATGTGCCTCCGATTCTTCACATACTGTGGGTGCCGACTTTGCAAAAACTAATCGGTAGTGATACAATTGAATGTATGTGTGAGGTGGCAGGTTGATAATCAGTGACGTAAATTTCTTGTTGACTTTGGGGGGATGGCTGGATGATGAAAATTTATTGAACTGAACCGGAGTCTGAAAAGATCCATTATTAGAACAGTAGCGCGCGAAGCGCGCTAAAATTTTGCCATTTATTTTTTTTAAAAGCTAAAATCGCTAAATGTAATTGTAATTGAACAAAGCGCGCGAAGCTCGCAAAAATATGCCATTTTTAAACTATATGGTAAATATAGGTTCTTTTGGCCAAAATACATGAACGGGCATATCAACATTGGGGGGGGGGGGGATGCTCGTATGACCATCCCCCCTCATCAAATTATTGGGGGGGATATATCCCCCCATAATCCCCCCCGGGGATTTGACGCCTAGGGTGTATAATAGTGCACCTGGATCATTGTGCTCAGGATACTCTTTTTTCTCATAATGCAATGCGCGCTTAGGTGAAAAGATTGATTCCTTGAGGCGGTTTATTTTTAAATCAAGACGATGACGTGTCATTTCATACGCTTTGTGTGGCCATGGGGTAGGATAGGACAAAATTTAACCACCCAATAGCACCCAACATCCATCAAACTGATATTTTGGCCGCATTGTTTGTAATCGAATGAACATTATGTGTGTATTTTACAAGCACCCAAACTAATAATTATTCCGTCAATATTCAAAAGATGTAGGGCGGCCCAGACGGACGACGGTTTGAATGGGATTCACCCCTTGGGGGGGAGGATGGATAGCGATCATTGATTGTTGACATTCTATAGGGCATTCGCACAAAAAGCAAAATACATTTTGAATGGAGTTGTTGTCCTCCAGCTCATCATGATCCAAGCAGGCGAAGAATACAATCCATGCACCTGGTTCACCTTAACATTTCATATATTTCGCAGGTGTGGACTCCCGTGGTATTCTCTGCATGCTGGGTTGTTCTGGAGGCAGGTCTGGCGCATGGCCAGTTGACCTATTGGACCTCCCGTGAAACTCCCTATAATGATGTCATGATATCATTATTTATTGAAAGCACACGTGTGCGTTTCCGACATGAAATGAAATTGTATCAGTGGAAGGTGAGTGAGTTTTAAATGGGCGGAGGAGTGTCCTTCCAAGATTTAATCCGGTGTGGCAGTGCATTTGAATTCTTCATTTTCCCGGTAGAGCTGGGTTGTTGACCCCTCTCCGACTTAGGTTGAATACGTCCAAAAACTCCAGGGGACGAACGAATCAACTCGAATCAACTAGAGTAGACAACGTGGTAGCACATGACACAATATGGGTAGAGCATGATGAAGGAAATACATGATACATGATTTATTGGTACACCCCTGCGGCCCTAACCAGGCCAGTTACTCTTTGACACCTACTAACATTGGGAAAAGCTAATTAAGGTTTGGTTTAGGTTTTTTTCATATACAATTTTGACACCAATGTGTTTTCCAATAACGAATTTCATTGCAGAATAGAAAATCATGGGGGGGCTTGTTTAATTTTTTAAAATGTGTTCTTGGGTGTTTACTAAGGGGAAAAATTGTACAGGGGTAAACAGCAAAAGTGTTTATATGGTTTCAAAATACGTTAGTTAGGGTTTATAAGTCAGAAATCCCATTCTAGACGTTTGGGGGGACAGAAGGTTGTGAAGATGTTTGTCTATAGTTTGAAGGGTCTGTGTGAATCAGAATTTTTGGGTCCAACCTCTGGGAAAATATGGGGACTTACCTTGTAAAATAAGGGGGCATTTAGTACAGGGGTAAATTTGAAATCAAGTCAATTGTGTTTTTAATGTAAACCAATGTACATTGAGTGGCTAGTGACCTTTTTTTTAAAAAAGTATAGGTTTGTATAGGTCCGACCTTTAGTTCCATGGCTACAGCCCTGATAAGGTCAAGGTCATTCTGGGGCCAAAAAAATTCCAATGCTCAGATTTTGTTTGAAAACCGGTTATCTTGTCACATTATTGCTCTGGCCCACACTGAAGCAGAAAAATTAATTTCATTCTTTGGGTGACAGATCTTTATACAATTTGAGGTCGGTTCTGGTGACCCCCCATAGACCATGCAGACCCTTGTTACATTTTGCCCACTAATACGAACCACAAAAAGCCAAACATGGTAAAATAAGGCCAAGATGAACATTGACACCAGTTCAACAAATCGGTTGCACTGGATAACGTTTACTCCCCCAGGGGATGACCTGACCTTAATAGGGCGTACCTTCTAAATAAAGGTCGGAAACTAGCTAAACCTATACTTTTTTAATCCTTAAATGAGACAAATTACACTGGTGTAGATTTAAACACCAAGTGACTTGATTTCAAAATTTTACCCCTGTACATAATTTTACCCCCTTATTTTACAAAGTTCCCCACATTTCCCAGAGGTTGGACCCCAAAACATTCTGATTCAGCACCTTCAAACATAGAAAAACATCTTCAAACCTTACTTTCCCCTAAAACTTCTAGAATGGGATTATATGAAATTTTTAAACTCAACTAGTTAGGTTGCTCATTTCAGTTTCTTAAAAAAGGTTATAGTTTGCAGATTTACGACCTATTGTGTTAGTACAACGAAAGTTCAAGGGTCATTATTTACAGAAGGGTCCATTTTGTTGAAACTGCTTTTTAAAATCTTGTCCATTGGTCATACTTAAAATAACGAAAATGTATATAGATGCTGTGTTCACCTTTCAAAAGTGAGCTTTTACAGATAGACTAGTGGTCTCCCTCGGCCATATTTGCCCTCGTAATTATCATTCAAACCTTCATTGACATGCGACCTGCATATTTTCGCCTTTGTACAGTAACACGAACAATTTGGCAGCATTTTAAAACAAACGATGAATCTGAAATTTTACCAACAGTCTGTGACATTGAACCCGTGTAACTCTCAGGTAGGGTAAACTATACCTTTCATGTAATCCTTGAAAGGTACTGACATGATGGTATACGTTAAAAGCTTTTACAACATCCCACCTTTTATTTTTTGACCCATGTATAAACTTTCCACCCTAGATTCATTCAAGAAACACTTTAAAAACATGACACCAAAGATTTTAGGGAATCCCATACAATTTTGATTTAGAAAAACTGGGTGCAAAGAGTGTATATGAAAAATTCACAAAAATACAGTTACAACAGACTATACATTGAAGTCAATCTCTAGGTTTTATCGCCTGTATGTGCATAACTCGTGTGGCAAACTTCCCGCTTAGAAGTCTTACTACCTTTTTGTAAAATGAATAGAAATAAAAAAACTCCAAAAAACAACCAAAAATAATAAATTTTAAACCAAAATTTAAACACAATGAATTAAACCAAATTAACCCAATTATGAACAATAATTACCGAGGCCATTTGATGAAGGGTAACTCGTCATAGTCATCATATTCTATAAATGTCATATATGTATCCAAAGGTACAGTAATTTACTATCAATTTGTAGGTAGCGCGTCGTTGACAGAATATTAGCTTTAAGAACTTCTTTTAACTTAAAGGTGCATTTAATGATTTCAGCACCTTCTGTTAATTCATTGATCACTAGATGTCTTTGAGGAAAAGCTCATCTCAAAATCTGTGCTGATCCCGATCTTGCGGTTGTGCACGGTCCCATTGCGACCGAATTTTCACGTAAGGTTCGTGCCACGTGGAGTACTCAGGCGAACAGTGCAGATGATCTATAAAAATCTCAACATTTTTAGAAGTCGGGGGACGAGGCTGTGGATCACGAAATGCCCCTTTTAGTATGCAATTTTTTTTTTCAGTTGAATGTCATTAATGGTGCTTAGTGAATCCTACATACTTAGGTAAAATGTCATTTGAAAAATTCTCACGGAAAAGTGGTTTTCACATTGGGGGCCATCGGAACCCTGTTAGGGACGCACCATTAGACTTCAAGGGGGGGTTTGTTTGGACGTTTGGGTGAGGAAAGTTTTTCGTGGCTTTGGAGCAGTTTGTTTTTTTTTTTTTTGTTCAAGTCATAGGCTGGACTTTTTTTGCCTATACTTGAGGATTTGTTTTTTAAGGTGCGGGTAATTTTTTTTTTTTTTTAATGGATAGCGGGGAAAGTTTTTTTTTTTTTTGCTCATATGGTGGGTGAATGTTTTTTTTTTTTTTCTTTTTTTTTTAGAAAACTTCCAACCCCCCCCCCCCCCCCCCCGAAGTCAAAGGGTTGCGTCCCTTATACAGTAACGAGTAACGACCAAACGGGAGCACACAAAAGGTATTAAAACCGAAACTAGAGTGTTGTTCCTGTTTAGGTATTTATATATTTAATTTATAAATTTAACAACAATCAAATAAAATAAAAATTAATTTGGACCCTTTACATGTGATAGTGATTTGTGATGTCTTTGTCATATTGTGCACACCTATGAAAGTTGAAGGGGCAGACAAGCCCTCGCCAAAGAAATCCGCATATAAATTACAATTATTGTATTAAATATAAAGACACAATTTTTCATTCCCGTATGGATATTGCACGGAAAATGGAACCATTTCAATTTTTTATTCCCTTTGTTCCTAAGTAAAAACTACTGTTTTTTCTCTAACATATAGTCCATTTGCTTTCACGAGTCAGTAACTCAAACGGTGTGTAACGTGATATAGTCGTCAGGGGAGCCAAGTCATGTTTCAATAGGACGAAAAGAAGAAAGCGTTGAAAAATAATGTTGCGTGAAAGGTCCCCGGAATAGAATGCACTATTCTTTAAAATTATAGATGGACTATGGGTTCCGGCGGACTAAAAAAAATTCTAATACCGGTGTCAATGACAATACAGTGTCCGGTGTGACTGAGTGTCTCACCTCTCTGTCTATTGTAGTTCCCACTTGTGTGCTGTATGCATCATTTGTTCAGTACTCTACCCAAATTAGTCAGGGTCCAAGCAATGTTAGAAAGTAGGGAGGTTACCTCGAGAGAACTTTTTGCAGACTAACATTAAATGGTTGTTTAAAACTCCGGATTACAAATCCAGAGGTCGTAAAATTTGCAGGATGGCAAAAAAAAATAAGATTATTACGCAATACAGATGACGTCATCAAATTTTGGGGGGAAAATGTGAAATTTTAATCATTTATTTTCTTCTATTTGCATAGAGTCTTTTCACAAACTTCCTATTTCACTTTAGTTGGAAGCTAATGATATTTACATTTTTGTGCTTAGAGAAAAAAACTTTAATTTAATTTTTCGTCCTATTACGACAACATGTACAAACTAGAGGTTTTCATTTGCACTGTTCTCAAACGGTAATTTCTTTCCTTTCTGTCTCCTGGTTATCCCGAGGTCTACATACGTTACTATTTTTTTCTGGTCATGACACATAGTTATTAATTATTTATTTTTTTTATTTTTTTTATTTTTTGCGTTGTTTTATTTTGATTTGGAAATCTATGTTTGATTCAAAGTATGTACACCTAAGTCGTCCTATTGGCCAAATTTAATGACGTCATCAAAGTTTGACTCCACGTGTAAAAAATATGCAAAAAAGAGTGTTTTTGTTTAATACGTATGCTTACAGTAAATCTCTTTAAAAGACCAAGGCATTTTAGAACACTAAAATGATATAATTTACCATTGATCCTGCGAAAGCACCAAATAAATCTTCAATTGATGTCTGTACTAAACTGCAACTTCAAACTCATTTTCTCGATTGTACTTTTTTAAAATTTTTTATGCTTCACAAGGCTTGTATACTTCACTATTTTCCTGGAATCTTTGAAACATTAAAATGTTTGGACATAGATTGGATGGAAGTTGGAAGGCTTTGATTTATTACTTTGAGGTAAAGAGGATGTAACTTATGATGTCACATCCTTACAATAGGACGGCCCTCTGTTGTTTTATATGACAGTAATAATCTGAGGCAGAGACAGACACTGCCACAGAAACATACACACTACTACACTACTTTTTTGTGTTTGAGTCTTGGGTAAAAATTCACATTTGGGGTGAACCTCCTCCAACAAATTGCATTTTTTAACCACAGCGCATTTTCTATAAGTTCTCCATAATAAGTAAAGTATTTTGTCAGCGGAAAGATCTACCTAATTTAACATATATCCAAATGGGCCGGCCATTTTTTTAATACACCTTTCCACATTTTGTAATAATCCCTCGTTCTAAGGATGGCTTGTGATGGGCTTTTCAAGGCATCTTTAAGCGCCTAATATGCACATCTTAAGACATTTTCGCATACTTTTTATTTCCTTTGCATTAATTTTGTATCTTGATTTGCATCAATCCAAAATGACAGGCAGAGCAATGTAGTGATTTGTCCCTGTATCCTCTTGTTTTTTGAACATAAGTACCCAACATGGGATTATTTTGGTTGGTGACAGCCATTTTGAATTTCATAGCATGGGCTGTAACATAATAACTGCTGGTTGCCTCATACAGTCATATATATTATCAGCATTTTATGATGGGGCCCTTCCCATCTGATCAGGATGTGCCTCGGATAGACCCCCTTTTTCAAAAGCGGCTGTACCACATGCCACCCCTTTAATTATTGTGCTGACTTGTTACCCAATTATCCCTTTTTCTTACTTCCTGATTCAGGGCGGTCCCCCTTTTCCTATTTCCAGCTCACCAAAATGACCCCTTTTTATTTCAAAAGACATTGTACTCAAAAGACCCACTTTTATAGTAAGTGTCATGTTGGGGATTTTTACTTCAAATTCCACCTCAAATCAATTACTCCCCTTCCTTCCAATTGTGCACAGCACATTTACTATACTGTGTAATTCTTACAATACTATCAGTATTTACAGGCTTTATGCTTGATTCAAAACCGCGGTGAAAGGTTGTTTTTTTGCAGTTTGAAACTTGTTTGTGGCAGTTTTAATGTTTGTACACAATGGACCCTCTTTTGCCAATTTTCTACCCAATGACCCTAATATTACAGTTTTTTATCCAATGGTTCCCTTTTAAGCTTCATACCCAATGACCCGTGTTTTGTTGCATGTTTTGTGAGGAATGACCCCTTTTTCTGTAAATGCCCAACTTTTCACATGGCCGGAGGCACATATACCCTTCACTCTAATAGGTTGCCCCAGGTCGGCCTCTGCGTATAAACTCATTAGATGACATGTATCAAACGTTAACAACGCATCTACCAATTCATTGACCGGGCATAATATTGTTAGAGCTTGTCAGGGTCTTGTAGTTTGGTGCTGGTCAACTGAGCTTGAGATGATAGTACAGAAGCGCGCAGACGGAGTATTGATGTAATACCAATTGATAGATCGTTGATAATTCTCATTCGAAATAGAAGAGGTCCCATCATAATTTCCTGGGGTACCCCGGATGGACGGGGGGTAACCAATCGGAATACCGATTATTACCACAAGCTGGGAGCGTTTTTTTACATCCACAAAACGGAGGTCTCTTACTGTTTACGACGCCATAACAGTTACGATGTAGTGTTTGTGATTTGCTTAGGCACCGAATCAAAGATTTTTGCAAAAATCCAATAGAATTGGATCAAAGCCGTTAATAGTCACACGAGGTATTTTGGCCAGATCGTCATCTTTACAATCAATTGGTGTTTGGGGCAGTAATCATCATACAACAGTTATCTAAACATAACGTGCTCATATAATTACTTACAATAAACCGATGTTCTTGATATTCTGATGGATGCCCAATTCTCATACTTTATTTATACGATCGTTAATGTGGTATACAAATCCGTGTACTCTACTAGTGTCACGGCCTTTTGCCAAAATCTTCGTCAGAAGGTGACCAAATCGATTGCACTTCTTTCATTATGCGAGTTGGCCATAGGGTGTCAGGTCCTTTGCTTTTGATTTTAACTCTAATAATGACTGGTCATGGTAGTGTATCTACTGTAGATGTATACAAAATTCCGAATGAAAGTGTAAAAATTCAAGAATGAGTTATCATTAAAAATCTTGGACCATTAAAAATCGCATATCTGGCATTTCTAGTTTTCAATCATTTGCAATCCTTTGCTTCCAAATTCAAGACGGAATCCAATAGGAAAGCTTCTTTCTTAGAAGGCTCTGTCTATTTATTAAGATGTTAACAAATAATACACACCAGAAATGAATTTCTGAATGTTCAAAGCCTATACATCATACCTTCATGCATAAATTAAGAACGTTTCCATTTTAATTTTTAGAGGATATAATTTAAATAAATAACAAATATTTGGCTATATGTTTCAATGTCTCAGCGGAGGTCATGGTATCAATCGTGAGTGTAGCAAATTGAAAGCGATATGGACCAGCCATCCCTTCAATTTTAAGCTCAGTATAAAACAAATTTGCCAGAAAATTAGTTTTTTGCTGAAAACGTAATCTCTTGTATTGTAATTACCCTTTTAATTTCCCGTTTTTGATCCACCTCCATTTCCAGCCACCGCCTACTGTGAACGCTTCTATGGATTTGTCTTATATACGTCTTCGGACCCAGCATAGGGGAGATAAAAACCCCACACCACTCAACTTGGACACATTGAACTGTTTTTGTCCACTATTCTCCTTCGCGCGTTTCGTTGTAAATCACTTTCATATTCCAGGTTGCACAATGACTTCTGATGAACATAGAACTTAAGGCCACTTTAAAAATCGCCAATGCAACTATTTTTACTCTGGTTTCCAGAGACGTGGTTTATTATGTTGCCTGCCATTGTGGGCCAGCAGTCCTGAATCCACTTTGTCCCCTGTATACCCTTGGTTTCAAGAGTCTAGCACAAAGATCTTTATAGGATTCAAATTTTTGGACCTGTTATTTGACTTTAATGCATATTAACAAAACAATAAGCCCAGATATACGTTTCTTTTGGTCAAAACATATTCTCATCCATCGGTCCGCCTTTTCCTATTTCCATTCCTACAACATTAGCCTCTTATAACGACATCTGAATATACAAAAAAACAAGCTGTTAAAAGAAGTATTTTTCTTAAACACCACGATACCGATTTCTTTTGTTATGTTTTTTTTTCCACCCTGTATAACGAAATTTTGAACTAATTTCCATCACGTGTCCCTGACGTCGTATAAATAGTTCCACTGTATTTAAAATTGTCACTTTAATGGCAATTCATAAACACAAAGCGTTAATTATATGTCTTTAAAAACATTTCTAAATAAAACTTACTGCATTTGGGTCGGACTACATTAATGACATATATAAACATTTTGATCACAAGACCGCTCAACGTAAACCACATATGCAAAACTTTTTGGACTCTTTTTTTTCACAACTATTTAAAAAAGAAAAATTTAAATCCCCTATGATCTTTAAGATACCTTTGTTTGACTATGTTAGAAAAAGTTTTCAATAAAAACCTTTCCAAAAATTAGAAAAAAATTTAACGTTATTAAATCTTAACAGTATTATTAATCATTATTCTGACAAATCTGTGTTTTGCTTACTGGGAATTTATGGATGATTTCAAAACCTATATAATACAAATGGATTGTAACTTGCAGATTTTTAAAAGTGCTTTGCTCTGTGGCTACTCTCTGAATAATTCGACATGTAACAAACAAAAGCACAATATTTCTCTCCCCCCACCCCCCCGGAAAACCAGTAGCCTACTACTATGTATCTATATACATTGTATACGGGCAAACTCAGAGGGCAAAACGATATGCTTCTATTTTGAAATCACAGGTGTCTGCTACACTAACTGATCCAACGTAAGGTTATAAATATTCCTATTGGCCTTCATTTACTCTCGAAACATGGGTAAAGACACCTGACCCTGATCGTGCTCCTACAGCTCTCAGGCTGGGAAATATTTAAAACAAAAAACAAACAATAAACCAACAAAACAAAACAACCAAACACAGAATAGCTATCAACACCAAATGCCATAGCATCACAAAACTGTCGTATTTAATGCTTTTTATGAATTCCTTTGTCCATGGGTTATACAAACAAGGTTAATGCCTCTGCAAGTCCTCACATACGAAAATATGGCCAAAATTTTGACCAAATTTGCTTCGTAGCCATATGGATTTGTGCAAATTATGCAAACGAATTTAAACAAGAGTTTTAAATTTCTTCAAACTAAGAAGTTGAACAAATCTTGGAACGCGGAAACTTAAGGCCCACTAACTATCCTGACACCTGCATTTTAGGTATATAAAGCATCTCAGAAGCTACTTATAGTATAATTGAATAACCCCAAAATTAAAAAATGCTTAAAATTGCAGAACAAGTTTTTTTTTTAAACATTTTTTTGAAATTAAATTTAATTTTCCACTAATTTGATAGTTTCTAACTTTTAGAATGTAATTTTCGCAAATGCAATTTTGATTGTTTCTATTGTAGTGTCCGCTTAGATATTATTTTGATAACTATAGCTGTAATAAAACAACATAGGGCGTCCTAATGTAAACAATTTGACATCAATAAATCACATCATTTACATAAAGCACACATCACTCTGAAAGACTTCAATCTCTATGTCCAAAACTGGTTTTGTGTGGTCACTAAATTCCGGAAAACTAATGGAAGTATGCAAGCCTTGTGGAGCTCCAAAACTGTTAAAATGTACAATGCGAGAAAAATAAGCTGAAGTTTGCAATTTTCGTACAGACATCAGCAGATTTAATTTTTTTTCTTTCGCAGATCATTGTCCAATATGTCATATTAAGGTATAAATGGCATTGTCTTACATATATTTAATTCAAATATCATATAAAATAAATTTTTTGGTAAAAATCCATATATTTTACCTGTGGAGTCAAATTTTGCTGACGTCAAAGCAATTTGGCCAAAGAGGACTTAGATGTACATATTTTGAAATCAACTAGATTTTCCTTACTCATAACATCCAAATGTATATAAGTGGTTAAAATGTATAAATTTAAAAAAATAATGTGCTTTATACCAGAGAATATAGTAAGTAGTTTAACCTCGGCTAAACAGAGAAATGTTACGTTTTTGAAGAAAATTGTCAATTGAAAACTCTATTGATTTGACATTTGTCCATGGGGGGAGAGAAAATGAAATTAACGTTCTCCTCTACCACAAAATGTAAATACAATAGAGCTTTCAAACAAGTGAAAACTAAAAATCTTATGATATGGACTATTCATACATGCAAGAAATCACATAATAAAATTTCAAATATTTTCAACACCGAAATTGGATGACGGCCGTCATCTGTATTCGTAAATCTATTTTTTGCAATCCAGGCGACTTTTACGACCTCTGGATTCGTAATCCCCCGGGGTTCCAGACTATCGATAATCTGTTGGGTTGTAAAAAGGTTCTCTCGCGGTACCATTTTCAATTTTAAAGCCTTTTTTAAATGTTTGGAGCCCTGACTAAAATAGCCTTCGTCTACATGTCCCGGTTTATTCCGTACATGTTGCGACCGGCACTAGAACACTCTCTTACGGGGACCTCAGTTCTTTACCTTTGCCTTTACACGCTTCATCAACATTCGCGTTTTAATGCGACGGCTACTAACTTGCACTGACGTCACAGACTCGAGGGAAGGTTTTTGCTTTTTAGTGAAAGAAATTGACATGGTTAATCCAAACATACAATCCCCGTATTTTCCTCCTTAAAAGACAAAAGTAAAATCTGAGCATTATAATATTTCCAAACAGCATTTTTCTCTGGAGCCAGAGTACCAGAGATGCTTTATTATTTTATCCGGTCATTTAATTAGCAACAAAGGTCAATGCTGCCGCATCGTATCAACCGATGTACCGGTGTCAGGAGCGTTATACGTTGCTACAAGTTTCCAGGTGTGACTAACGTCAAATGACTTCCGGTAATCTCTTTACCTCACTCGTTTCACTCTTATCAACAATTACTTCCTCAGAGGCGTAAATAATGACGTATTCATCGAAATCGGTATCAGGAGGCGCAAAGGTAAACACTACAGAAGTGTCCGTGAACTTGATCGTTGCGTCTTGAGGAGGATCAGGTGCTGTAATATTAATTGTAAAGCACAACCACCACGGACAATCATTATTAATGCTACTTACGTTCATGTTATATAAAAATTGTCCTTTTTTAATGATATGAGACTCTTTAATTTATAAACAAAATGTATTTAAGAGACACTGGCACATTTAAAAAAATAGTGCGCCCTCTAGATTTTTCAAAATTGATATATTTGCATGGTTATGCTTTTATATACATTAGCCCTCACCTGAAATTATTAAGCCCAAATCAGCGCGCTTATGGGTAAACAGAACGATTTTATAATTAATGTCGCCGGATTCAGCAGACGACGCGAAAATGGCGTGTAACACAAGAAAACACGCACCAGAGTAGATTATCACGGCATACACCTTGTTTGTCTGGTCTGTGACCTTTGTGGTTTAAATATCAATGAGTGCGAGTCTATGATATTCATCTGATAGACACATTTGTTGATTAAGTTACGGCAAACTTAAAAGTTAGCCTTCAAATTACCTGGATGTCTTTAGCCTCTTATTAATGTCGCTATATGCTTTTGGGTATGTTATTTTAATGTGTAAAATATATCTCTATTTTTCCAATGGACTAGACTATCATTTGCGAGCAAATTGAAGAGATTCCTATATTCCTGAAAATATGCCAGTGCCGCTTTAAATAGCAGAATATATACATGCTTGTTTGTTCAATGGTAAATTGATACATTAACTACTAGTTGTATTTATTTACCACATGCTATATGTAAAATAATTTATGCAAAACTTAATTAACACTTAAGTGCAATTTTATCAAATCATTATCAGTTTCATTAAGGCTAAGAAAAGGGTTTGTTACAATTAGTAATTGTATGTCAAAACCAAAAATGCGGGTTTTTCATGAATATAATTTTTCATCCAAAATACTGAAAATAATATATGCTGGTATTCAATTATAGTTGCCATTGACGTCGCTTACAATATATTATGATCTGTGTTCTGTTTGAATGGATATTAATTGCGGCCTACCACCTTGATAAAAGTTGAACACGCATATTTTTGGTTAGTAAATCGCATGCCTTTTGTCCAAATGATATTAATCTTATCTTCTGCAATTACATAGATTTGTTTACAACAGCTCTTAATATTCTTTAAAGATGACAAACAAACAAAATCATCACTTACTTTCAACATCCCTTTTTACATACTTGAGGATAGGATCCACGTTATTCATGTACCGTGAATTCTGAGAAAAATAACATTTATTACAAGATATATTTAAATATGCAGAATAAACTATAAACTGGTTAGATGTTTATTTTATCTTTGAATGTGATGTATGCGAGTGTGTGGAAAATTGATTAGAAAAACAAATTTTCAGCAGTTACAAATGTGAGCATGTTAATCTTTGCACATTAGTTGCAAAGTAATCTAGAAATAGAAAGAATAGTTCCCATATGAAGTTAAACTTCTGAATGTAATGTGTGTGTTTTGATACAAAATATGATATGAAATTGATATGGTTTGAAAGATATTGTTCGTGTGACTATCTACAAAACCCACCATAGCCCTGGAAGAAAGTGGGCTATGTCAACTCTCGGATATATGGAATGTACGAAAATATCCGAAAATGTTGCTTAATTTTCTACTCAAAATTTTAGTAGAGAGACCACTTCTGGATATTGGGGTGCCCGTTCAACCCAAAATTCCAGAGCTTCTAATGATGTTAATATTATTCAATATATTCTTCTTTTTAAATTTTACCCGGCTGGCATTTCTGAAAAGTGACGGAGTTATTTTGGGTCATGATTTTATTTTTTTTAATTTTTACCAAAAATGTCAAATATTAAAGGAGCTCTAACTTGAAACGTAAATATAGTACAATCTTCATATTTGCTGTGAAGAATATTTATTGCATATAGATTTGATATTTGTGAGTGAAAAAAATGTAATGAGGCAAATTGGTGTGAATGTGGGGGGAAATGTTAATTTTTTTAGTGATTTTGCCAATTTTACCCCAAAACTGATTTTTACATAGAAGAAAATATTCCAGAGCTCCTAGTGATAATAATATTATCTAGTATATTCTACTTTTTAAATTTTATCCAGCTGGCGTTTTTGAAAAGTGACATGGCCTGAGTTATTTTTTAATTTGTCATATTATATGTAATATACTTTTACGCTTTTTTTATTTTTTAACCACCAATGTCAATATTAAATACTCCTATAACCTTAAAAGTACAATTTGGTGCAAGCTTGCTGTGAAGAATACATATCGCACAGATTTTGATATGATAATGAAGCATATTGGTACAATTTTGGGGGAAATATTAGTGATTTTGCCAATTTTAAACAAAAACTTTTACATAGAAAAATTATTTCCAGATCACCTAATTAATGTTAATTTTTAATTAGATTTCTCCTTTTTTTAACTGTTACTTGGCTGGCATTTCTGAAAAGTGACGTGACCTGAGTTATTTTGGGGGTTGACATAATGTATTTTTCATGACTTTTTAAAAACCTTTTAACCAAAAATGGTCAAATATTAAAATAACTCTAACTTAAAAGGGAAATTTATTACACCCGTCATATTTGTTATGAATGGTACTTTTAATGATTTTTGCAATTTTAACCCATAACTTATTTTTACATAGAAAAAATATCCAGATCTTCTAGTGATGTTAATATTAATTTAGTATATTTTTAAATTTTACCCTGTCTGATATTTTTTGAAAAATGATGTGGCTTAATGTATTTTTGGGTTGAATTAAAATGTCATTTTTTCCTGATTTTTGTTTGTCATTTTTCTTCCCCAAAAATGCAAATATTCAAATAGGTTATGTTGAAGGTAAATTTAAGTGCAGGCCTTATTTGCTGTCATAATACTTATCACATCTATATAAATTTTTGTATTTTGAGTAAACAATTGTAATGCAGCATATTGGTATGAATTTTGTGGGTCAAATGTAATTTTTTATTTTTGCCAATTTCACCCCCAAATTGAAAACAAAATAAAAACTACAATACAATTTCAATTCTCCAAAATTACACAATGTATTGATGATGGATGCGTGGATTAAAAAAGATAACATGTTTCTATATTTTTTTTTTTGGAATTATGAATCTTTTAATTGTGCAAATAAGCCCAAAAATGTATAATTTGTATTACTCAGTGGGCTTAAAACAAAAGAATATGATAATTTTTCCATTGAAACAGATTTTGTTTGTTTTTTTCTAAAAACCTTTCCCCTATATATATAGCTATATTGAATGTTTTGCAAGAGGCTTTTCATTTCGATCATTTTTTCACTATATCTGTAGAGTTTGTACCATGGCAACTACAACATACAATTTCCTAGACTTGTGACTTAAACAAGTAAAAACATTGCCAAATAGGGTCAAATTGCATTTTTGCCTGGGCCTTGCAGAATTGTTTTCAATAGCTATGAATTTTCCCAGTTTATTTTATACGGTATATGTTTTAATACAAATAGCAATTGGAATTAGTCCTGAAAAATTGAAATCTAGAAATGCACACCAATTTCAATCACGCCCGTCACCGATATTCAATTTTTGGCGTCACTGTATTTAACATTGTATCATTGATTTTCGTTCTATGTGTATCAAAGTTGTTTCAAAGAAATCAAGCTAAACGTCTTTTAATAAACGTATCTTAAAAGAATTACAAATGAAAATGTTCATTTGCACATCATTAATATTCATAACCTATCCAAATTATATAATTTCCTAACTTGAAATGTGCCTGCAAAGTGCTATATCTAAACCTACTTGAATAACAGGGTTACCAGCACGCCTGAACTTCTATTTGGTAGCTTAGAAACACAGTTCTAGCTGACTAGCCTAGATGGGACTAGTGACACTGGATCTCTGCAAACTTGTGGTGCTGTGGCATTAGTACTGGCTGTACCTCCCAAATATCCATTCTCCAAACTGACCAGGAAGGCTCCATCAGCGAGCGCGTCAGCGCGAGGTCTTGGGAATTTAGCTTGATTTTGAAATGGGTGTCATGGGACTCAATCAAGCACCTCTCCTGCTGGTTTGATTAAAAATTCATTTGAATGTGTTTTGTCAAGCTGTTTTAATTCCAATTACCTTGAAAGTCCAGACCTTACACTGTCACTTCAAGGTTGTTCTGTGTGAGCTTAATTATGGCCTTGTTCTTTTCAATGCTCCCGTCATGCTCTCCAATGTGTGGCCTCTAATGTCATGTTTCAACTGATTATAAATGCATTATAGTAGTTGAAAGATAACATTAACTAGCATAGTCACTTACTCAGACTAACATGCTCAGCTAAGAGCGCAAATCTTCTTTTGGTTCCACATTTGATATATAGTGTAAGATGTTAGTGTTTGACTCTATCTGGCCAGAGTCACTCTGGTAATTTCCTAAGGCTGCGCAGGCTCAGTTGAACTTTTACGAATAAGCGAGCCCGAGATCTAGGGCTACTGTGGCATCTGTGGAATCCCCTTGGTTGTCACAAGAGAAAAAACGTTGGCAAGACTGACCCAAGTCTGTGTGGCGTAAATGCTCAGTGGGTGTGTTTCTTACACCTTTCCGTAGTGTTGTGTGTGATTACAACAAACTTGTGTATATTTGCGTACTGAGGTTGTTTGTCATTTTCCTATCAATATCAAACATTACCTTTCAATCCAATTTTCACCAATACTAAACTTTGAATTTACTACAAATGCCAAGTCCATGACCAAACCTAGGGTCAAAGTTCAAAATTACATTAAACTTCCATGGTCAAAGTTCAAAACTTCCAGGTTCAAAGTTCAACTGGTTAGTTGTATAGTCCTTGTATCTTACAGGTGGCTTGATGTTTGACCTGGTTCTGGCGGCTTTTCTCAGGGATGTCCTTGCTGCTGTCCCAATGTTGTCTTGGACTAGATGTAAGTGTTGTCTTTTCATTGTCTTGTGTGGCTGTCTTGTCTTGCTTAGTTTTGGTTTGTCTTGTCAACTGGTGTATTTGTCTTATTCTGTGTTGCTGTTGGATTTGTCTTGTTGTCCTGTCTGCTGTTGGACTTGTCTTATCTTGCACATGTGGCCTGTTTGAGCATTGTTTTCTGGTTCATTTGTGGTATGTAGAATTTCCGGTTGCGGTCCGGCACTTTTGTCCGCTGTCACTTTCAACAAAGTATGAACGTGGGCCAACTTTTGAAATGCATTGTCCCAGAGTCCATTCTGTGTTATGTTTTATTTGGATTTTCTGACACGCCACCAATTTCAAGTGTCTGGGTGTGGTTGTGTGCCTTTGTCGTAGTGTAGTTTAGATTTCTGTTTCTTTTCGGTTTTGATGTGTTCAGCTACACCTTTTTACTTTCTCTAGGTTTAATAGTCCTTCTGGGGTTGGTAACAATGCTTTTGGTTTTCTCCTGGACTTACTCTCTTTACAGGGCTGTTTTCCTCTCCCCGGCGTGTTACGCCATCTAGGATAGCGCGTTACATGTCTTTAAAAAAATTTTCTAATCTTGTCCTCTTGATGATCTTCTTGGCTTCTTTATACAGTCGCTTCGGCTTTCCCGTTACTTTGGCAAGGGCACTGCGAACTTGAGATGTGTTCAAATTCCCACTCTCTTGCAAACTGTTCATATTCTTGGCTTACAATTGTGGTCCTTGTCTGTTATTACTTTGGTCTGGTACACCGTGGCGGGCGAAGTGCTTCTTAGTGGCATTCAATTATCACTTCAGCTGTTGTGTCTCCTGTCACACAATCTAACGCCCAGTAAGTCACTGTATCGGTCTAGGTGATCAAGTAATCGTGACGACTTAGGAGAATAGGTCTTGTGAGACTAAGCTCCATGGTCGGTTTGGTATTTCGTATGACATCATCGTTCTGCTTGCTGCTATCTTGGTATGTATTGCCTGCGTTGTCATTTGGCGATCATATTTTGATGTGACCAGTCATTCCTGGCCCAAAGAACATCCTTGCTCTTCTCAGTGTATCTTCAACCCCAATGACTCGTATGGACAGTGGCGTAGATAGCATTTTCGAGGCCCGTGGACAAAAAACCAACTGGGGCCCCTGTTTGTCTCGAAAACTTTGATCAAAGTTCACATTCTCAATCATATGTCGCATCATTCAGCATCGCACCCCTCACCTATACAACGCCAACCACAAAGACTGAAATAACAATCTTTTATTAGATAACAATTGGAATCACTGTATTTAACAACAAAACACACACTATACATACCTTAATTTTGCATTAAATCTGGGACGGAAAGTCATTTTTGATATTTCTTCAGCTTGTGCAAAAGATTGTAGCCCATGCCTGCATTCAATTTTAGCTTAACTTTAACTCAACTTGTCAACCATAATGCCTCCGCATAAGAGATCTGGCAATACTCTGCTTTTGTTACAATTTTGTAACTTAAAACCGTTCAACTATCTCGGCATACCACTGCTTATTTTTTCATTTTAATATAAATCTGCATGAATGCAAATGAATAACAAGAGCGAAAACTGCTTTATCAAACTTTGAGAGTCCCCGACTCGAAATGTAGAGAATTTTCAATTTATGAAATACGCATTAGAGATGACTCTCCCTCTCCTCTCTTCTCTTTCAATCTCTTAGGGCCTTTGACCTCCGTGGCCCCCATTCCCCATTTCTTGCCAGACCTAGTGTTAGACTTTTTGAATAGCATTCAGGCTGAATATGCCATTGTGTCAAATTTGGCACAGCAACAAGTGTCCAAAATGTAAAAGAAAACACAACAAGACATCTTGGGACCCGTAACTCGGGTGATTGAATCCACGCTAAAATAAAGTAATGCTTTAGTCTTCAAAGGCCCCTCCATGGCATTTCTTTTTTCTCCAACTTCGTTTTTCTCTAGAACTTTCATGGCCCCATTCCTCATTCTTAGAAAACTAGTGCTTATTTTATTAAACGTCTTATAGAGGTACCTCAATTCATGATCCCGCATTGTTTCATAAGGGCCCTCTTTTAAATTGTCTAGCCATTAAAATGAGTAGCATGATGTCTGAATTTGCCATTGGGTCAAATAGCCCAGAAGGGCTCTAAAATTTAAGTACATAATAATAAAGCCCCTCACGGCGGGGCCCCCATAACAGGGTCGTTGAATTATCCACGCCATTATGAATTTGCTATCTGGGGCCCTGGAAAAGGCCCATAGTAATTTTTAAGTGCAGACTTGCCTACATTCACTTTAATAGAGGCCTCTCGCATATCGGTATCATGCATTCTAGAAGGGCCCCAGAATCAATAAATACAGCAGAATAGCATAGTGCCCTGTTTTGAAAATTTGAAAATGTTTTTCTCCCCCTCTCTCTCTCCCCT
>JAMKCH010062939.1:0-15528 GCA_023653785.1 Ophioderma brevispina
CCGCTGTCGCGCTACAAAATCTGGAGCTTCGCGCTGTCGCCGCCATCCGACTTTTAAAGGGTCCAATTGGCGCTGTCGCCACTGCCAACTTTTATAAAGGTTGAACTCGCGCTGTCGCCGCTGCCAATTCTAAACAGGTAGAAGTGGGGGTCCCAAAACCCTCTTCTTTTTATCCATTGGTACAAAATGGCTCAACGGGATATACCAAACAACTCGACACGATAACTAGGGGAAACTTAAAGTGTTCATTGGAACTCACCAAAGGTCGATACTCATAAGTGTAAAGAATACTTATTCATGCCTAAAAGGTTGAAAATAAAAAATAATATCCAGTGTAATTAATTAGTGCAATGTTTTCGATGAGTAGGCCAACTGTCAGACGTAGAAGTTTGCAGCAGTAGGCCTAATTCGGTTTACCGCCACGTCGACAAAAAAACTCGACGAAAAAACACCTATTTTCAACAGCCATGTATGTCATGCAGTAACTAGCACTCGCGCTGTTGCCGCCGCCTAGTTTGTAAAAAGGTGTGCTTCGCGCTGTCGCTGTGTGGTAGGGTATTCTAAAGGTACTCCTTTTTACGAATGTTTTTGATGTAAACATTAAGGAAAATTGGATTCTTTGAGGGACATGCTGCCGAGTCACATACTATCTATTCCGATGCGAGATGTACAGCGAAATCGGTCAATCATGCATCCGAACTGGCACACATAAATTATCTTTGGCCAATCACATTCGACATTCATTTTATGACTGTTGTATTATCATACGTAGTACTACCGTGATGAACGGGCGACGTGACTTTCCTAAAAACAATGCAAAAAATAAAGTTCTCCTTCACTCATATTATTCATATGAAAATCCAAACTTCAATATGTTGTTACATTGAGATTCCAAATTAAAATTTTGGAAGGATTTGCTGACACGCCTACTAATTTTATGTAGGTGTTTGAACGTACGGACACTTGACCTTCATCTCGCTCACTGTATTGGCTGGCCCTATGGTCCCTAGCGGACCCTGACAAGAAACAGAACAAGTAGTGCGCGATGAAATCTTGCACCCGACCCTCGGCATTCCATGCATATTTATGGTTATTAAACCATTTGGTAGGAGCGGGAACAATATACTGATAAATTTTCCAAACAATTTTGGCTTATCTCAAACCCATAAGTAAAAACCGATTAATTACGGTGCTGGGGGCAATAGTTTGAATTACTCATTTCAAGGTGGATACAAATAGAAACGCCTGGGGCGCGTGATATAGGCTAGGTATATTTGATAGTCACACTAAACAAAATCGCCAGCCTGTTTCCAGAAATGTGGACGGGCATGTGGAGATGGAAACAGTGTTATCAGAGTTGGGGAATTTCCCATTGCAATATATTTGGTCCTACCATTTATGAAAGGTGTGGGTCCTTTGGTACTAAAAATAGTTCCCTGTTTATTGTTTATTTAATAGGTGTTTATTGTACAATTCTCTTTTATCAATATTTAAGTCTAGTTATAATAAAGTTCGCCGACAATGACAGCTCGTACATGAGATTATCATTTAGCGGGACATTTTCCATGCACTCAAGGACGCTTTGCTAGACTGATGGATCCCCCGATTTTTCAGCTGCGGCTCGGTTTCATCCTCCCTTGGGCGTGGCGACAAACTACCTGTAATCATAACAAAGTGGTTGCTCACTTGGGAGGGCCTCCGATAAAAGCGACAACGATAAATATGTATTATTTAATCTGGATACTATTCTGCTAACATTTCATTAAATAATAAACATTATTGTAAGTAAAAAGCATTGTGAAGAAGGCTAGATAAACGTATCATGCTCATGTGCTTTTTGGTTTTGATTTGGTCTTGTCCTTAATAATTGAATGAAATGTAGAAGTTATGTGTAGCTGGCGTGTAGTTAAGGCTTTCTAATAGGAATTTTGCGGTCAAAAGTAACTGACGCAACATGTTGATGAAAACAGCGTGCAAATACTACAGCGGGGAGAACCAAGACGATACAAAGTCAATAACAAATGCAGTGGGTTTGTGCAGTACTTTTTCATTCAGGTTGTTCCAAACCATTCCTTTAGTGTCACTTATACATGTACTTTTCTGGCATTGAATGAGATACTAGGTCGGTGGAAATTAAACTTGAAACATATAGTCCATCGGCAGCAGACAAAAATCAATTCTATGTCAAAGTCGTCTGCTTTGCACTATCTATATGCAAAGATGATGTACAAAACATGAATGGCCAATTTATTTCGTTCATAAAACAGGTGTATCGGGCCACATAGTTCTTTTTCTGCCTCTCCCAAATGGGAGAACGCGGTTCAAAATTCTCTGTGACATTGGTTAAAATAGATATGTGGTCGCTCGGGACTAAGGGATTCAATCAATGTCAGGCTTGAGTATATAAGTCCTATCGTTTCACTGAGGCAGCATAGCATTTCTACTACATGACACATGTAACATCATAAGAAAAACAGGGATATGTATACATGCCTAGAATTACGACGGTCATGTCCTTAATGCAAATTATCGATATTAGAGACTAGTACAGACTGAATGCATATTATAGGCTTGCGGTCATTCCGTTGTCTTCGCACAAGACTACCTACCGTACGAAGGCCATAACAAACAGGTCTGATTCCCTGCCCTGTAAAGTGCGATATTCAATTTGTTATGAATTTCAATTGTAAAACAACCCTCCTAAATTGCCACAGGATTCCGCAACAAGTTGCTACGTTTTAATTGTTAGCCCAAGACTTGAACGGCCATATTTAATAAATAAATAGCTACCTTAATAAGATCAACAATAGGCATAATATTTTGTTTTACACAACAAGCTACATCTGTTTCCCATTAAATTTGAAAAAACCCGATTCCAAAGTATATATCTATACACTTTATCAATTTCTAAAACCCAAAAGTATACCCTATGAGTGCAAATGGTTCACGCCACCGATGAAAGTCGGGTGATGTCGCCATGGAAAAGCCCGAGGCGGAAACACCATTACAAATTAGGGGAGAACTTGCACATCCAAATTATCACAAGCTCTCTCAAAATAAGGAGGAAAATGAGCTACATTCGTAAAAATAGCACTAAACCTAAGAAAGAAAACAAAACCCCCTAAACAAAACGCCAGAGCATACGCAATCCGGGACGCCCTCGAACATGACTCCATTTATTATTTAAACACACTGCCATCCCCTTCCCCCAAAAGACATTTAAAATGGTCGCTTCTTAACATTGCAGTGTCTTGTAATATTCAATAGCAAACAAATAGGTGCGCAAATAACAAACTTAAAACATGTGAATAAACACCAATAGCAACAAAGTAGGCATCATCGTGGATTACATCATAGTAAAATTGAGCTGTGTCGTCGATTTTCGTCGATATCTGAACTGCTTGTTTACATACAAGCGACTTCACATCTTGTGTGCACTGATTGGCTCTCATCCAGGGGTGTTTACACTAACTTGCTCAAGCAGTAGGAACGCCAGTGGCATATTCCGGTATTTTTTAAGGAAGTGACCCCCGTATGACGTCACAAAATTTTAAATCCAAGCGCTAGATTTGCGAGTGCGAGTTACTCTAAGAAAATTAAATATCGAAATGATATTAAATTTTTCGGTTCAATTAGTAACTACCACGCCTATAAGATACAACTTGATTCCAGTAGAAATTTGGTAGACAATATGTGCATTTCGTGGAGAAAATTAAAGCTAAACACGCCAAAATAGTACCCCCAAAATGGGCGAAAGGCAGAGTCACGAACGACAAAAAGGAACATAGTTAGGCCCATGAAAAATTCGCCATAACGAAAAATGCTACAGAGTTAGATCTTGATGTAAATTAGTTTGTCTGAAAAAATCGTGAATTATGGACTGTTAAGACGGCATTTCGCATGTTGTTGTTTCGATATGAAAGGGTGTGCATGCGTGGCAATGACACGCAAGCATGACGCAAGTAGATACGAACCTCTTGCAGAAATTTGTTGACGCTGAGAAGAAATCGAGTATTTAGTTGTGTCTCTGGAAACAAAATTCAGAAGGACAAAACATAATGGTAAGTGGTTATATAATTTGTATTGGGAAAACTTACATCGTTTTACAGAAAGAAATGCCACTCTAAAAGATAAGAAAAAAGTAACGATGACTGGAATGAGGTTACGGCCGTTGATGTAAATTAGTGTAACCTTTGTGTAAGACGTGATGACAGAATCAATTAAGCCTATTACACCATTCAACTCTATTCATGTGCATATTGATATTCGGACAGATGTTACATGAAGGAATAACCTGGTGCCAGTCTACAGTGGCGAAACCTGCTTTGGAAAGAGAAAAAGCCACACAAAATCCGCCTACTCCTCAAGCCCACCCAAATGAGATCACCCCACTTACTCTCCCCGATTCTGCTTCATTTCCCCCTGGAAAAATAATAAATGATTAGAAAAGCAGATTATATTGAATTTTTAATCTTTTCCGGGAGAGGCCTGTGCACAGAGGTGTTGAAAAAGAAAGTATACCCCTATCCGGAAATCGAACTCGTAAACTTCGTATTACTTGAATAGCGCGCTTGCTAATGAGCTAACAAGGTGGTATGTAGAAAGCAATAGATCAACCTCTATAGGTTATAGAGTTGATCTATAGTTGATCTATCTGTCAACATGCATTTTGCAACGTGTTTTAAACTGAAATTTTCTAGCAAGTGCGGTCATTGCCATCGCTAATTCCTATCAGAAGATGAAATATACCTAAGAATGTATATCATCATGCTAAAAATTAGTAATTCATTTTGATAATATTGCCCCATTCGCAGGTTTGAAAAATGCTAAACATGGAAAATTCTGCTGGAATTCGACAGCATGATCATGACTAAATTTGCCTTATATCGACTCTGTAGAAAGCCGATTGAATTTATATTATAAACAAAATATACATACTTAAGACTTATTCTGCCGTCTATGGGAATAATTGGTTCTCCCTGTTTTAGTAATTAACTCAATTAAAATGCTAATGGAAACCGCGCGAAAAAATATAGTTCCTCTACCAAGAGTGCTTCATGCCGCTCAACAAAGTTCGAACCCTTAAAAATTGGACCTTTTAACGGCTATATCCGTCGTTGGCGTTCCTACTGCAAGGGCGGTAGTTGACAAGTCAATGAACTGGACACTCCAAGGGGCGGCTGAGGAGTAGTATACAAATGTTTACTTTGCAATCGTATTTGACTCTGTCCTTTGCCACTTCTGGTAGCACTTGAAGCAACAGAGGTTAGATATAGCACTATAGAGGTTGGCCTGTTTCATCGATGGCTAGGAAACAAAAGGAATCGAACAGGGTCCTATACCGTAATGCAGGTCCATTCAATTTAATGTTGCTTGCAACCTTGGGAATAATCGTGTTTTGTATACCAATAAATGTTGCAAATAACAGCGGTTTCTGATTTGATCATGTTGCACAAAGTTCAGCATTAAGGTTGATGACGACACACAGGCAAAACCTTATACATTACATTTTCGGATGCAGATACCCCGCTGCACAGCTTAAACATGTGCACAACAAACCAATAGGTTTAGTAAGAAAGGACGGACAAAGCGAGGCATCCAAAGAGCCCGAAAAAGCAGAAAAACCTCCCCCAAAATAATGCCGTCATATTAATATGAGTTTGGAAAAAAATAATTCCTACCAAACACGGCCCACCACCTCTAGAACATTTTGCCGAATTTCCGGCGGAACTGGACATAAAACGACCGACAAGTTTCGCTAACAAGACCCGACATACTAAAACCCGCAGACTCTCGATGACAAGACTCCATCACTTCAATGAATTGATGGATTAAAAAAGGTCCACTTTTTGAAAAAATGTCACTTTTTCGAAGTCCGCACCCCCCCCACCAAAAAAAAATCTGTGTACGGGCCATGAGTATGGGACATGGCATTATGTATATGCAAAAATCATGATTTGTTTGAAAAAGAGTGCACCCTTCATTGGGAAATCTCTGAGTCAGCCTTTAACTCACAGTCTATAATGTCAGACATTAGCTCACAGTCCACAATTCACAGAAGACACTCAGTCCACGATGTCACAAAAAAAAAGGACCTTCTCACAGTCCACATCACAGGTGAGATTAATCTAACAGTTTTCTGTGTCAAAGTCACAACCAACAAATTGACGTGGTACAAGAGATAAGATCACTGACTATGAAAACTGAAGTGTTATACACAAATACACTGGATATAATTTTCTTCCACTTCTGCAGCAAATTATTCATATTTATTTAAAAAGCTAAAAAATGTCGATTATTGATTTTACAAAAAACACCCATGGTACAAATGTAAGCATCTTGCATGGAACCCAGTCATTCCATACCTAGTTCAAATGAAACTTTAGTCTATCATCCGCTCCACTGACAAGAATGCAAACATAGACCAGGGGGTATATTGAGTCCATCAAACAAATGGCCCACTGTCTGGGGAAATTGCAATGCAATAGATCATGTGATAGATTGTGAATCCTACAAAAACTTTACACTCATTTTAGCCTTCAAAGTGCTAGTACTTACATGATTTTAGCCTGATATAGCCTGCCTTATTATGAAACTTAATCTGAAACTAGTCTTAAACTCTTTAACACTTGTTATCCTAGGTACTGAATGTGTATATACAGTACAATATAGGCATACTGCAATGCATTATGGGATTGGTTTAAAACACCCTCTGAGTATGGCCAATGAGAAGGCCAACAATTAATTTGTTAACCCAGTTCTAAATGCCCTCACCCATATTATTCAATTGCAAGTCATACAGTATCATATTGTTGTTTATACTTCCAGGGCCGTACGCAGGATTTTTTATGGGGGTGGGATCTTGGACAAAAGCGGACCTTTTTTAAAAAATGGACCTAACCCCCTAAAAATGATCCGTTTTGGACTTTTGGAACATCTCATCACAACAAGTGGACTTTTCATCATTAATTGCCTCTCAAATTGGACTTTTTTATCAAAACAATTGGCAAAAAAGGGGACCTTTTTCACAGTGCGGCGCCAGACCTCTTTTTCTGGGGGGGGGGGGCAACACGGGGGAAAGTTAAATTTTTGGGGGGGGGAAAAGTGAGATTCTGGGGGGACAATGTATCAAATACTTTGGAGATTGGAACAATTTGGCCAAAATCAAAGATTTCCCAAACTTTGGTGATTTTTGGGGGGGGGCCCCCAAAATCGCCAAATTTGCCAAAATCCCTCATTTTCTTCGGCCAGGGGGGCAAACTGGGGAGGGGTCAGAAAAAAATGGGGGGGGGGGCAAATGCCACCCCATGCCCCCCGTGGCCAGCCGCCACGCTTTTTCCCTCTTTTGTGGGATTGGGGGGGTGAGACCTACGGCCGTACGGTAAGTACGTATATCCTGATTCTAAAAATTGAAAACGTTAAACTTGAAACCAGCGTTTGAAAAATTCTCAAAGACTGAAATTAATACCGAACTGCATTGTGGGAAAGGGATGCGGCCCATAGCAATTGCGTGTTCACTTTTCAGTGTTTGCGAGCCACGAAGTACCCGACAAAAACGTTCATTTTCTCCAGGTTCTATAGGTTCAGACACAAGTACGGTACATATTTAAAACAAAAACATAGTAACGGACCCTCTGATGCCAAAAATCGCCCATAGAACCCTTCGTTGTCCGGAGTATTGAGATTAGTTTCTTTGGCGTGCATTCGCTACGGACTGACAACGTTAATCTCTAGCGCAGTATTAATTTAGAAATATTTTCGGAAGTCTGTGACACAAGACTACACAATTTCCGAACCGCCGTGGGTGCGACCGCACCCCCTTGCGTACAGGCCTGTATACTGCCATCAAAATTTAATCTCCACCCCCGTTATGTTTGAGGTCTGAAATAAATGCATACCCATCTCTTGGATACAATGATAAATGCAGATAGTCATAATAGAAACAGTGTGCAAAGTATGCTAAGAATCAACTAATGACCTAGTCATCAAATATTTCCAGGAAATTCTGGATACACGTTTTATCGTCTGAAAAGAGAAGCCGAGTACATATTAAGAAGGGCTCTGGCATAATTAATTAATCATTCAATCATTTTTTAAATGATCAAAACACAACAGAAATAGAAGCAAAACAGAGAGTGCTAAATGGCAAGGAATAAAAATGATGAATTAGTCTTCTTGAAGGTGCGTGTTCAGATCTTCTTTGGGGACCCCCTGATTTACCTGAAGTTTATTTTGATTTTGACATAGATGAAAGGCCGTATTTTTCTCATGTCGTCCTGAAATTTGAGGCCCAAAATCCATTTGTTTGCCAAGGACATAAACAAAAAAAACGATGAATTTACCTCCGGTTCACCATCCAATATTAGCAGGTGTTGAATAGGGCTTTGCGATGCGCATTATTGTTCTACCATCAAAATCGCAAGGTTGTTTCGTTACGGTTGACTTGATGGTGCATATGTGCAAGGCCAGGTTTAAATCAAGTAGAGAACACAATCGAAATAAATCAGAAAAAGCACCTTTCACTCTCATTCTTTTAAGGAAATATGTCAAATTTTTGTCAAGCTCAGTTGACTTACATTCATAAATAATGTACATACATCTACAATTCCCGAAAAAATAAACAATTGAGGTAAAATTAACAAAATAGAGACATTTAATTTCTGATTTTTGAAAACCCCCCCCCCCATACGGAAGAAAAGGGCGGATTTTTCGCCACGGCTTCATTGTCAAAAGCGCCCATTTTGCTATCCTCGTTGACGTCAAAGTGATGACCCAAAACATCGTGTTGACCGAATTGTTATTGCTGAACTGTAATATTGATGATACTGAAAGTAATAATAAATTGAACACTAGTTACAGAATGACATATTTTGTTGGCATTTCGTTGTGTTTTATTATTATTGATATAAAAACACATCGATCGCAGTACAGGGGGGTAGGGACACGACCCTGCGCGATTTGGGATTGGGCGATTTCACAACGGTAATTTGTGGAACTGTACGTGCATTACTATGGTAGCCTGTTAGGATTGGCATGTCCTACCCCCCGGGCAGTGGCACTCGAATAGGAAAGTGGCACCACGGCGATATGATGGTCATCACTTTGACGTCACCATTTGCCTGAGTTGTGGATTTGTCGGAATCGTTTTGAGTAAGCTATGGGCGGGAAATTAAAAGGCAAAACTAATCAACACATGGGACGATTTTCAACTATTTTGATTTATATGTTAAATCTATGTTACTTAATGTCTTTCCTCCATACCAAATTTTCGCCAAAATATTCAGATCATGACCTATTTCCTTTAAAAGACTATGTCTTAACGGCTGTCAAAGTCGGCTCCACAATATCTCACTAACTCCTACACCCAGACAGGGAGGATTAGTCTTCTGATGAGCTCATATCGAAAGCAGACCAGGGGGAACACTCTGCATACATCCCATGTTGTCATCCTCAAGCAAGACCTTTCAGATATGACCCTAAACACGGAATCCTTTCCTTCATTCAGACTACACTTATCACGGATAACCCCAAAGGGGCCCCATACCCTTGAAAGCGGCACTGGCACATTTCATAAAATGTAGAAATGTGTCAATTTGTTCAAATGATAGTCAGGCCATTGAAAAAATATTATGTTTCGGTTTAATTAACGCCAAAATAAGTCAGAGGATTTTCAAAAATTATTTTCAGAAATTATAACCTGAATTGACCCAACATTTAATTAAATTATAATGGAGTTTTTGCTTTACTCTCGGCATTAGCATGAAAAAAGAAAACATGGCGGCCGGCAGCCGGGCCCGCCAGATACGAGCGGGCCGTCTCGCGGTGAAGTTTTGAATAGTACGGGGAAAAGACCATAGCGCAAAGTTGTGTATGCGTGTTTGTTTTGCGTACCATTTTCCTAACGACCCGTTTAATCAATGAAGTTGGCGCCAGTGTCATCCCATCATGCGTATAAAGGGAAAAAAATATGCGACGTTAGGTATCACAAGAGGCGACATTTCTCAACGATAGGCCTGCAGACTGCACGAATCAGGTCTCTTGACGCCTCTAACGAGCGTAGCGCAGACAAATTTGCAAATGCATGAGTTACAGGGATGATTTTTCACACAATACAGTTTCCCGCAAAAGGTTAGTGTCTTTGTCGGATTTATATTTGTTTCGGCAAGGAGGGAGGCCGGATCCACCATTGGCTACCCTAGTGAAGGGGCCTATGTAAAATTTGGTGGATGAAGTTCATGTTAATGGTTGGCAACCATTATAAACGTATAGTACTGGGTCTGACTATTCAGGAAATCGATGTTGCCATTTTTCTGTTGACCTTTAGTGGCCTTGACACCCAAGTCAAAGAGTCAAATGGTCCATACATCGTCAAAGTATATCGACCTTGGTACCCAAAATGTGGCAAATTTCACAAGGACTAGTATATGATATTATTTTGTTATTTGACTTTTCTTTTGTAATTGACAAATAACTAATTAAGTACAATAATATGCATAAAATTGCCTTTATGCAGGCCCATTCCTGTCCAAAGCAGAGTTAGGCCTCAAGTTCTTGAACAATGTAGTCATCTATATAAACAATCTACTATTGCCCGAAATGTGAATGAAACCATACACCAATTCCCCATTATTTCTGCTATTGGCCTAATACCATGGGTTAAGTAAATAAAGCAAGTGTTTTGTGAAAAATATGGCAAGAGAAATGATTCGATGTAGTCTATTACCACATCCATGGAACGAATCGGTTATTACCGTGTGAAATAACACGATTCGCAGTTCAGAGACAAAGTATATATACTATTATGTAGTCGCAGTCACATGTATGGATGTTTCATTATTCGATCCCATCCAGGGACCCGGGATAGTTTCGTCTAAAGCAAGATCAAGTTATTCACCCTATACCGGGGGGTCTCGGGTTTGGTTGGGACCGTGCCCCGGAAGTCGTACCCATAGCTACACCAATTTTTTGCCACAAAGGGACCCATAGGTTTACCAGAGATGCACATGGTGTGGGCCAAATTTAATGCAAATTTTATTGCTGTTTTTCCTCAATGTGGCAATTTATTCAGATTGAGAAAATTGACTAAAGTTCCAACAATTTTAGAAAAATTGGGTTTCCGATTGAGAAAAATATTGAAAAACGACCATTGTCATATACAAAATTGCCATGAAAAAACGGGGTAATTGATATACCAGAAGGCTAAAATGAGACTGATGTCTGTGGCAAGTCCCGGATGGTCATTTGTGTTGAGAATCCAACCTTTGGGGGGGGGGGATATACCCAACCCATGCATCACAGCTGCTATTAATGTCCATTTGTTGGTTCCTAACCAAATTAGGGTACACAGGTGGTAAAAAGTGCAAGGACAAATGTGATTCTCTTCATTTGTATGATGCTGAATATCCTTTATCAACCATAGACGCTGAATAGTCTATAGGCTCAGCAAAGATCAAGTTAGAGTCAGCCCTATAGTTGCTATTATTGCCCATGGTTAAGTAACTGAATTGTGTTACACAGTTAGTAAAAAGGTCCCACACCAAATTGCGATTTTTCCATAAAAAAAATGTGCCAGAATATGGAAACATTGTTACTGCTGTCCCCGTCCTGCTGTCACTTAGTCCATAGATTGATAGATGTTATATTCTTGTTCAACACATCTGTCAAATCTTTAATTGTTTTTAAACAACACTGTTATTTCAATTAGCTTGATGAACCTGTTTTCAATTGAACATTAATCATTATTTCCCTGGTCTTGTCTATAGTGTGTGCATTAATCAGGCCAATAGCGCCCTAAGTACTGTCCTTGGTACATAACCTAATTCAAAATCATACCTAAGCTTAGAGTTTTGTTCATGAACGCGGGCACAGGCAGTATGGAGATGTAGAATATCCTGAGATCAGTAGCAGTCTCCATCGCACCCCCCCCCTACACACACACACACAAAGCCCACAAAAGAGTAAAAAGTCCCCCTATGTGTTGATTTGTCCAGAAAATGGTCCAAAGTGTATAGAAGTTTGACAAGACAGTACCACTTTTTAGTGATGAGTATGTTCAAAAGGGCCATTTGTTTAAGAGGGGTGAGTCTGCGTTATTAATAATTTACCAAAAAGTCCACATTTTCAAGTCCCACACCCCCTCCAAAAAAACTAAAAAATTTTTTAAAAAGTACCTAAAACAATCAGTAATTTGATTGGTCTAAAGGCACCCCTAAACAAATATGGTAAATGTATCCTACCCTTATAAGTATTGCATATTGACCCCCAAGCAAGTAGAATTTGTGGTTTTGTAAGGCTATACTGAATAGCTCATTTACACCAAATGAAGCCGCAATACGTACAAATCGAAATTTCCAACCGTAACACTAATGTGAGTTCAAGTCAGTTCAAGTGTGGAAAGTACACCTTTTTTTAAAGATTTTCAGTGGTTTTGCTACCCTTCCTTTTCATATGTATCAGTGGCCAATACCCTTTTTATTTTACGTTTTTTCTTCTTTGGTCGCACACATGGATATCCCCTTATCATGAACATGAACCACCCCCGGGCCTGATGTGGAAAGCACAATTAAAAATCACACATGTGGCTGAGACTGAACGATAATAGTAACACTAACTTTTATCTTTGTAGTGCGAAATCGTGGTTGTTTCACGCGTCCCGGTTTAACAACAAATCCTTCCATAGATTTGGTTTACCCCTCGGCTTATACCAAGGGTGGTGGGTGGTTACCACCCCCCGCTAGTGAACTTTGCTCCGGTGCGCTAATGCCAAAAAAGCTTTCGGTAAAAAAGGCTCATGGTTTAATCGTCTCTCATCACGTTCGGTCATTTTAGCGAAAAAATTTAGGTAGCACCTTCAACGGGGTAAGGGTGCCTTCAAATCGAAGGGGGGGGTTGCCACCTGTACAGGATATTTGATGTGGTACATTTTTTGAAAATATTTTGCAGCAGTATGGCCTGTAAACTCTATTGTTTATGTAGGCACCTATCATTGCCCATCATTAGAGCTGAAAATCCGATATTCTACGATTTTTAGTCGCAAAATTGGATTTTCGCCTATTTTTATGGAAAAATGCCTCAATTTTGTCGGCACAATGACTTTATGAAGTATTGTGACGCATACTAGGTATGATTGGTACTATTTTTGGTATCAAAGAAAGAAGAGGACATACGACCATTCCACTGGTATAAAAAACTCATAAGCATGGTGCTTCAACGAATTCTCGAGGGGTGGTAACACCCCCCCCCCATTGGTAAACAGTGTTACAAAAAAGGCTTGGGTTAAGACGAGGGATATAGACTACATCAACCAGTTTCTCTTGTACATTTTTCATGAAACAACTGGGTTTCTAGCCATGGCATTAATAATAATAATAATAATATAATGTGGATTATATTGCGCACACCAATCCACCAAAAATGGCGCTTCAAGGCGCAGAACAAATAGAAGTTTAAAAACATGTAACAATACAAAAAACATAAAACACCAATACATGAAAAGCAGAGGTAAATAAGCACAGAAAATGAGAAAAAAACAGTAAGCAAATGCCTTCTTTCATCAGATGAGTTTTCAAAACAGCTTAAATTGGGCGAGATGGGCTAGTTCTAACAGCTAAGGGCAGAGCCTTCCGAGACGTTGGCAGCAGCAAGGTATAATGGGGAGTGGTATTCAGATACATTGTACAAAAAAACAACGAGGCCTAACTCTTGCTTTGGAAGGACTCACCCGACTGGGGTATGAATAAGGCAAATGTCATTGCATATTATTGTTCTCCATTAGTTATTTGCATATAACAACGAAAACAAAAGCTCAAGTAACAAAATAAATATCATATACAATATTCCTTGTGAAATTGCCACCCATTTTAATAACCCAAGGTCGATATACTTTGGACGATGTATGACCATTGACCTTTGACCTCTCGTGTCAGGGTCACTAAAGGTCACAGAAAAAATGGCAACATCGTTTTTCTGAATAGGCAGACCCATAGATTCATTTATAATGGTTGCCAACAATTAACTGAAACTTCATCATAAATCACTCTCTGGAGAAGATAGGCCCCTCCACTATAACCTTTAAAACCCTAATATTGTACACTTCTTTGATAGGGCTGCCAAAGAATAACTATTTACGACCAATAAATAATCAAGAAAGGGACAAATTCCAGACCACAGCTTCCTGTTCACAAAAATGTAATGTAGTTTCCCTTTGTATGGTTCATTCTTACGTTTTTCGTACCTTCTGATGCATGCATGTCTCGTTGTTTGATTTTGAATTAACAGTGGAGGAAACAGCAGAGGTTAAGACCCATCTGGAGCAAAAAACCGTGCTTTCTGAGAGAAGTGACCCTAGGTTCACCTAGACCATTCTAATTATTTCAAAACGAGACCCAAGCTGGATTAGACCTGTGGCGGCCGTATCGGCCAGTTTTCAAAATGGCTGCCATCACATTTTCAATGTTTCATATCTCGGTTAATACAATTAATCTTTGTGTCTATACCCATGGTTTTGAATTGTCAGGGTATCCAAATATGACATTATTTTTAAGTATAATTGCCGTCAGGCATTTTGTTTTTCCATATAGCCGCCAAAATTGACAATTTTTTTGTTATACTTGGCTCAGATGATATTCACTTGATATTTATGTATAAACTCGTGCTTTTCAGTTGCCAAGAGTCCAAATTTGAACCTAAATTTTGATATCACCATGTGTTTTTTTATGACAGCCATTTTGAGTTAAAATGGACCATTTTCTTAATGAAAGGCCAGATACAATTGCAAGTACGAGAGATTTTGAGGCATCCGTATTGTCTTCTGCCAATTAGAGTTTCTGTTTCTTCATTTATATAGATTACAAACTCACAAAAAAACTCTTACCTTTTTCTTTATATTTCAAGATAAACAGGCTGATGTCCTATTGCTCCTATAGGAAATTGAAATTTAACATTTTTAATGTTTTCTTGTTTTAAATAATTCTCAGCTTAATCTAATCCTTTGAATGGGGATATTTCGCATATAAGTTTGACATCAGTGCAAATTCAGAATTTTAACAAACGTTTTAGGACGCTTGTTATGTGGAATCTCTTCGTTGCACCTTTAACAATTCCCACTGTAATTTTGTTCTGTCAAATTAAATCAAAAAAGACTACTATATCGACTGGAACCTGATGTTCAAATATCGTGGGTGGACCACGTGACGCCAACTAGTTCTTGTAGGTGGCACACAGATCTAAAAAAAAAAAAAAAAAAAAAAAAAAAAAGCCAAATAAAAATGCATGCATCAGCTGACGTGTGTTATAAAATAATTGAAAATTGATAGTCCTAATCGGCCATCATCAGATTTTCCGTCGTTGCAACCCACATTTATTGGATTAATTTTCCTATATATATATATCACCTTGGAAGAGATGTCCCCCTGACTAGGATTAGGTTTGTTTCCGCCCCGCAAAGCTGCCGTTAAGCCGTCCTGCCCCATATTCAAAAATGGCCGCCATTGTTTTAATGTAAAACCGCCATTATAATGTTGAATAACT